>JAQGAT010000505.1:0-29662 GCA_034687845.1 Pantelozetes paolii | reverse complement strand
GTGGTTAATGGTATCTAACAGTGCTCTGAAGTGAATGCAAGCGTTTCTACTAAAGCAAAGTTGTTTACCATAATTGGATTCATACTCTTCGCTCCGATTGGTTGCACAGACATTATCTGTAGTTATGTGAGCACTCCTTCATGGCTGGGCTGATACACACAATTGATTATCACAATCAACGCTCACTCAATGTATTTAGATTTAGATTTTGCTAATTTGAAAGAGTGTTTCACTTAATGTTATATAGAGTTTGCGATTAAACTCAAATAATTGCAATATTTTTAACCTTTTGGTGATTTAGACCAATGAAAGGGTGAAAATAGTTATTCAATACTATTATAAGACATAATAAGAGAGAAAGACATTTCAATTATTAATAATAAAAAGTGATTTTCAAAACCAATAATATTTATAAAAAACATCTTATTATTAGATAATTGACTAAAAATTCTAATGATATAAAAATATTTAGTATTTTATAACAATTTGTTTCACCAATAGTTTGATTACTATAGATATGATTGTACTAAACATCAGATGAGGGAACGGATGTTTAGCATTCAATGATATGCTTTGCTTTGGGGCCACAAATTAAAGTTAGCGATAATTTGCTTCTGACTATTGATACTTATATTGAGTTTAAATTACATTTAATTTTTGGTATTTTTTATTTTATACTTCAATTGAAACAAAGCCACGAATTTATGAGAAACATGTGATTCGTGTCATTATTTTTGCAATTTTAATGAATTCTTTCATTTATTTTTGTTTCTAATACTTAAACCAAAAACAATCTTCAATTAATCAATGGTTTAAACAATGGTTTAAACAATGGTTTAAATAATTGTTTAAATGATTCAAATGAATCCAGAATACTTTAATCTCTGAATAAGATCACTAAAAACTAATAACAATTATTCAGAAATAAATTTTCATTTCATAATTGTTTCATACATTTTGTAATTAAATATAAATATCAATAATAATAATCGTTTGTATTATGAATTGAAAAATCAATTCAATTAACTATTTATTGCAAATATTTCACTCAATATATTCATCTCTTTATCAATAACTTTACGCTTCGTTGAAAATTAGAGTCCATTCAGTGGGTTGAATGAAAAACTACTGAAAAGTAGACAAATATAACACAAATTTTATTTTTATCTTTAGTTAACATTCATTTTAATGTAATTATAATAAGAGATTGAAATTGAATTTTCACTCATTTCTGAGTTCAGATAATTTGTATTTTATAAACCATTAAAATGATAGACAAATAAATTGATGAATATTTTCCTCAACTTTTCGCCAATAATTTAAAAAACATTTAAAATTTTATCAGTTTTTAAATCAAGAGATTATTTTTTCAGATTTTATTTTTCATTGTTTAGCTTTCGGGTAATTCAAGTCATTTAAGTCTTATTATGAAATGCTTTTAACTTGACATCAATTTATCTTTTCTTTCAAACCATTTGATACTAAAAAGCAGTTAATTTCGGTTTTACTGTTGAAAGCATTCAATACTGATGTCTGAAGTAATGAATGAAAAATATTTTGATTCAAATTATTTACTATAAAATTAACTTTTATCTGGAGTTCACTTATTTTTTGTATACATTTTAGTCTTTTTTTTGGCTCTTAAATGATTCAAACAAACATTTGATGCAATTTTTGTGAATTCACAACAAATTTAATTATCAAATGTATTATTAGTGAACATAACTAAACGCATGACTAAAATACCTGAACATTTATGTAATGTATTGAATCAATAAAACAAAATATAAAATATAGTAAAAATTGATTACAATTTTATCAATTGTTTATAATATGCTATCAATTGCTTCAAAAAATTTCTAATTCTGTAAAAGTGTATAAAATTTGTATGAAATGGTATGAAAGACATGACTTGAATATAAATGATTGAATTTTTATTATATTTGTATTCATTTCAATCATTTCTCGCAAAGAGTATTGAATTTTGTTAATGCAGTCAATAATGCATTCATTGATCGTATTTCAGGAAATATTGTTTTATATTTACATAACTTTTTCTATGTTTTCAAAGGAAATGACTTTTGATTCTCAACTATTTATTACACAATTATATGTGAATCACATCAACTCATTGTCTTTATTGACACCACATTTGGTTTCGGATCACTTCCAACGGATCCCATGTCTTCGATGACTAATTATTTTGATTTGTCAAAAGTTCATCCCTTTGTGAGCCTTTGTTTCAATTATTTCTCTTCTTTTCATTAATCATTTGAATTCATTATTGTTTCAAATGATTTCAAATAAAAATAATTTATAGTTTTGTTAACTATTTTTTATTACTTTTTAGTATTAATGCAAATCAATGAATACAAAGTATACAATGTATACAAAGGGTTGGATGTAATCATAAATAATTTCATTTTTTACAGTATTAACCTATAAAATATTCTTCAAAGATATGTGCTTGGTCATACATTTTTTTTCTAATTAATAATTGTATTTTATTTTAGAAGTAAATTTATTTAAAGTAAAAGAAAATATACTTGGTTAATAATAGGAAGTCTCATATGAATTGTTAATTTTCAAATTCCAGTTCAAATCAATGCTTTTATTTGTTTATATATTTTTGCATAAAATATGAAATATATTTGTGATTAATGATTAATAATGACACTAAAAATGAATAAAAATTTTATTACAAAAACAATATTTGAATTTAAATTAATTAAAACTTATATTTATAGTGCACTCAACTGTTAACTAAAAGGGTTTGAAGATTGTGTTAAACTAAACATATTTTTGCTTTCATTTCAAGCAAAAGAATATTTCATTCTTTCACTGAATATTAAATTTAAAGATCGGTTAAAAATTTTTATAGTCTTTTCATAATAAACACAAATTTTGTTTTAAACCAATAAATTATATTTAAACTGATGTTAAACAGACCCCGAACTTCAGAGATAAGAATAGTTAAATTAAGGGGCTATTATTCAGTTATATATTATTAAGTACTATTGAATATAATACATGATACAGAATAACCATGCTCAAATTATATTTTATACATTTATGAAACAAGTGACAAGAAAACGGTTTAAAATGCTTTCAAATGTTTTAATTTTTTTCAATTTTAGATTTGGTTTTCATTAACTTTTTTCTTCACTTTTTTGTTATTTTACTTAATCTTTGTTGAAATAAATAAATGTTAGGAAAAGTCAAGTTTGAGTTCAATAGTAAAAAGTCGTTAGTCATGCTTCGCAACAGGGGTTGTCATCGGAGGGGAAGTTGGTCTTTGATTTTCGTTCAGATGTATGGAAACTACCTTTCCATTAGACTTGTCATTACATCATTGACACCCTGTTTGTGGACTTTTCCGACAAATGAAAAAGTGAAGATCTATTTGAGCTTTCTCAATTTACAAAATCATTTGTAATACCTTTACTAAATCACACCCAAACTCCTGATCCGCAAAAATATTCAATTCTCTAAGTCTTAAATTTATTGTTAAAAATTACTTTTACTGTATTTGAATCACCAGAACATTCACTGCAGTTCACAAACAAAACAAAAAACACCAAAATCTTCAATAAATTTCTGACTTTTTAATAGAAAAAGATTTTTTTGGGCAAAAGTTTTGAGAAAAGCTTTGAATGAAAAATAGATATATCGGAGAAATGTAGTGATTGTGTAGACATTGTGTAGTCATTGAGAACTAACGATGCGTTTTGTGAAATTGAATTCAATGAAAATGTTTGCAAATAAAAGCCAACAATTGTTTGACTGTAATAACAGTTTACAGTTTTATCCCTCTATTGTATGAATATATCTGTTTGTAAACAGTTTTCAACTCAACTATACTCACAATATGTTCACTATTTATAACTAAATTATTGTTGAAAAGATGTAAATATAATACCAGTGCTGCGAATGTCTGGCATATCATGTGTTTCCACTTTTTTAGTTATTATAATATCAATGATCTCTAATATGACTAATATTTTAGTTTCATTTGTTGGTCGGAATAAAAGAAAGGCAAAAGTCAGACAACAATCAGTTGAGGAATGGATGGAAAGGCAGTTAAATGAAGTGTTTTGTATGTGAAAGGCAATAGTCTATGAATTGTATGATTGAATCATTGAATCAGAGGATGTTTTTGTGTTTAGCTCTGGTATGACTATTGATGAAGATTAACAGAGCACAGAACGGTCGCACCTGCCTCTGCCTATGCCTCTCCAATGAGACTCTGGTACTCAACTTAATTCAATATGAAAACCGGCGATACTTTATGTTTGAGTATTTAACAAAACGCTTCAATTGAGTAGAAGTGGGCCACTGTTGGCACTGTTAGGTCTGTTATGTGCACAACACGAGTGCAATACAACAAATTGATAGAACACTAATCGATGCCAATTAGGTCTGGCCTTCCGTTTGACTGCAGAAGGCTATGACTAATCGGTGCTTCAAATTATGTGACACTAATCAAGATCTATGAATATTGACTCAACTCTATTACCACTATATATACTGCATATACCGCTCCGATATTGGCCTTCTCTATGCAATACGAGTCGGGTCTGAGAGCCCATTGCACTATACAGTGCCTTACAGTGCGTTGTGTGAAGTGTTTGATGCCATGCCTTACAACTCCATAGAGTCTTATAAAGCATTCATTGCATTCAATACCGTCTCTATTGAGATCACAATAAGGTTTATATACGATATGCGCACACATTCTCCCCAACATTATTACAATTTATATATAAGCCATACCACGCCATACCATACCATCCATGCCTTGCACTGAATATTTCATGATTTGATTTATTGCCACTTTTGAGCTAAACTTCACTTCAACTCAACTCTATTTCAATTTCAAGTCAATTCTGGAGTGAAATAAACATTTTGATCACAATATCATTGAAATGACTTAAAAATTGTATATTTTGTTCATTGCTTTGAATAATATTATAATTAATCTTATGTTTGAAACTTCAGTCAAACAAATGTATTCGTGATATAAAACATTTGTGTTGTGTTTGATATTCATTACTATTCATACAAATAGTTGCAATACTTTTGACGATTTGTTTGAATTTTCATTTTATTCAATCATTTCTTCATTCAATCCTCTTTTGAATCCATTTTCATATCCCTATTCCCCGGTCTATACTTATGCCCAAAAATGGTTCAAAATATTATTGTTTTTTATTATTTAAACCAAACATTACTCTTAAGCTATAATTTTTTATCACTTATGACTTGAATACAGAGTTTTACTCATATTTTTGTCATTATTTTAAGGAAATTCATAATATCTTGAAAGCATTGAAAAACTCAATATTTCTTCATTTGTTTACATTTGATATAACAATAGAAAGAATTCATGAAATCATTGTTTAAAATCTCATTTTTATACTTATTCTCAAACATATAATGGCTTTCAATGTAATCAATAATGAAAACATATATTCTTTGAGCCTTTAGTTATAACACAGTTATATCTCGTTATGACTAACACCTCTTTACTGTGTATTCAGTTATTTAAATAATAATAAGTGGATAACAAAGTACATAAACGTATGTTTGTGTTGTGTCCCGGGTTTCTCGTTTTCAATAAATGTTTATCCCCTTATAAACTGCTTTACTCTAACGAGGAATGGATGAAAAAGACAATCAAATTATACCAAAAGTGGAAAGTAATTCAATATTAAGTTTGATTGAAGTAATCGACTGAAGAAAATATAATATTTATTACAAGAGATGTTTCAATCCGTCCTATGATATGATGATTGACTGAAATGATAGCTCAGACATCACTGGCCATCAATTTTGTGTACAATAAATATATATATTATTTATGTTTTGAAGAATTTGTTAAAATTGTATTTCATTTTATGCTATGTTTTAAGTAATCAATAAATAATTATTTAGAAATCATTAATAAATGTTTTTATATTAAGAAATAATCAATTATTAGAGACCTATGTCTTGAATCTGTAATTAATAATAGCCGAGACTTGAATTTGATATAAAGCTGTAAAAGCGATGGAAACCCCAATTAAGAAGAATAACATCCCTATCCCTATCACTATCCCTATCCCTGAGTGAATGTTAGAGCGAAACGATTTGAAATTAAATATTAAGGCGCGAATTAATGGCTCTTTTCGTCCGCAAACAACACAAATGTAGTGTTTGTTGTATAATACCAGTGATCTGTTGTAGAGTTGATTACATTTCGCAAATCCTCTGCGATTTGAAGTGAATTGAAGTGAATTTTAGAAATAGCACCGGAATTATAGCAAACATTGCAATCATTGTTATTAAACTGAATATCATTTTGCATTCAAACAATTCTGTTATCTTAGACTCTGATGACTCTTAAGGCTCTTATGTTTACTTAATTTTCATTTAATTATATCTTTTGAATAAAACTAAAACAAAAAGCATTTTGATTGCAATGACTATGAAATAAAAGTAATGATCTCTACTATGACTTCAACTCTATTATCATTAGTAGACATACTGTTCCAGTCGTACGACAATTATTAGTGTTATTTGGGATAAATCGGTGCCAAACAAACGGTTCTCACAATTTCTTGTAATGTTATTTCAATAACAGTCTTTGTTATGCATTTCATGGTCAGCACTGACTGATGTCCTTTTGCGGTCGAAACAGATATTAGTGACCCCAACGATAGCACCGATAGTCCAATTGATGGTTACTTTATACCCCTATGTAATTATGTGATAGACTTTCTGTCTTTTGTCTGCCATTAATAGGGATCCAAAACAAAATATATGTCTTCAACTCGTGATACCATTGCTTTGCTATTCATTACAATCGCTTTCCTCCTTTCAAAGCATATATTAATGGCTTAACTATACCTTAATATTTGGTTAGTTTTCAATATTAAACAATAGTGTAAGACATGAATAGTCTTAAAGTTGTGAAGAAGGCATACAAATAGCTATTCAAACATCTATTCACTTATCCTTACATTTGGTTAATGTCATGCAATTTGCAAACCAATCGTCTCAACAATAGTTAGCATTTGTTTTCAAAAAACGATATTTTAGTTACTTTTCAAACAAAACAATTCACCGAAAGGGAAGCAAATGGTGGGAAAACTTACCAAATTTACCCTCACTTTGAAACTCATTTGAAATAAATGTATATTTTAAATAAAATTAATATTAAATTCTCATCGATTAGAGTCGGAATTACTTTAGATTTGTTTTAATCAAGAATTAAATGAAATAAAAAATCTATTTATTTCTTCATTACTTCACAAAAAAAAAAGATTTTTTGGGACTAAATGTTCATAATTTAGTTAAAGATTCAAATTATACGAATAAATAAATAATATTTAATGAAATTAATGATAAGACGACTGATTACTGAAATATTAATTGATGTTTAGATTTAATGGTTTACTCAATGAACTAATTTGTTAATTAATTTGCTTTTATTTCAACAAAATATTCAAAAATTTCAGATTTTATGTAATTTTTATGTAAAAAACTTCAATTAAACTATTTTTTGAAGATTTAAAAAATTATTTAAAACTTTTTGATTTAAAAATAAAATTAATCAAATAATTCAAAGTCAATACAAGTCTCACAACATATGTAAAGTTGATAACAATTTCAATGATTGAATATTTTCTCAACAAATCATCAAAAATGTTATTAATTCTCTGTATTTAATGAAAACAGATATTAAAATCTGGAAATATTTATAAAAAAAATGAGAAAAATCTTTATTTCAATAAAAATAAAATTCAATGAAATGATAAAAACAAAATATTTTGCTGAAAAACACTTTCTTTGAAATCACCGACACTTTAACAGCCATTGGTTTAAACGTTTAAATTGTATTTCTTTTGGCGAATACTTAAATAGTTTTTGTATTAAAGCTGAGAATATTTAGTAAAACTTTATGTAAATGTAAAGCAATTGTGGCAAACATACAGTGCTTTTACTGTTCATATACTGATGGAGCGAAGAGCACAGGTAAAGAGCAAACCCTAATAAGAGATTCACCCAATCCCTATATGCCTGCAAATGGGATGAGATTTTCACGATTTGGATATCAGTTGTTTGATGGGAAGGCTTTGGAGGCAATGGAGGGAATGGAGGGAATGGAGGGAATGGAGGCATTGGAGTCGTTTCTCTAAACTTAAATTAAGGTTTGATCGCAAATACACATCTAATATGTTATATGTTTTGCTATTTTCTATACATTTGTTTAAATTCTTTATTTTTCTCTTTTCTTATTGATTGCTATCAGAAGTCATAATAAGAGAAAATATTTTGTCTTTTTATGCGATAAACGCAATACAACTGCAATACAAATGAAATACAAATGTAATGATGTATTAAATATAAGTATATCTTATAGTGGGCTCAAAACTGATGGATAAAACGAGACCAACAGTTATCACGAATTGTGTGTAACTATAATTGCATTGCATTTGTTCACGAATTGGGGAACGCCTACAATGAGATGCAATTAAGGGTCGGATCCAAAGACTGTATAGATTTGACATTAAATAATGCAAATGCAATCAGATTTGATCGCAACGATGGCAATGATGGTCATTATCCACTCTCTTAACTCCGGCACAACCGGGCGAACAGCAAACCAGCCAATAGTTAATACTTAATAGTTAGGCATCTTTTTAACCTCGATCTGGCTATTTGTCTGCAGCAGAGCACAGGGCTATCATTTAAATGCATTCCTATTTTTTGCATTTAAATCTTGTAATTCTATGCATAGATTGAAAATAGCTTTTGGCCGATGAGGCGATGCAAATGCCATTGGGCTCAGAGTTATCATTATTATGCCATTTGCAGCACAACTCGATTCACATGTTTAATGACATTGCAATGAGTTTCTGCTCAAAAAGTTTATGTAAATTATTATTGATTTGAAGTCACTATTAATGTAAAACACACTAACGTTTAGAAGATTAACAACAATTTTAACTTTGATTTAACATTGAATCAAACAATTCATTCAAATTTGAATACATTTTAATGATTGCATTAAATCTCTGCTTTAAATGTATTAAACATTTGAAATAAATTGTTTTTATTTAATACCTGTTTTAAACAAATTTAATGCCAATAATGGCTCAAAAGATGGTTCAAAGAAATTGTTTGAATAATACCTCTACACTGGAAGTAATGGCCTTAAGATTTGCTAACAATTTAAATATCAATGAATTAAGTCGTGAATTGAAGACTACATCAGATATAACATAAATATTAACTTTTATAATGAATACAAAGAAAATATTTGATGATTTTGTTAGAGAAGTTGAGGTATTATTAACTATCATAAAAGCAAAACAACAAAACTTTCTCCTAATGTATGATATAATGTAATACTCACTACAACTTAGACTTTAATTTCAATAAATGAATGCTTTATTCAACAAAATCACAAACTATTCAAAACTATTGACTCTTTTTAATAGCCTTTTAGAGAATAATATTATAGTCTTTCCTTTTGGTTACAAATATTTTATTAAAAATAACTTTTTTTGTTATTTTACACAAAACTATGTTTGAGTTTAAGTATTAATGGTATTAAAGAGAAAAATGTTTTCAAGTTGTGTCTGAGTGTGAGTCCCACCCAATCACGATACAGTGCCGCGCCTTATATTATAACCATTATGTTATGCAAACTCTTATTCAATATTCACTGAAGAATATTAAAAATAAACTCAGCTTTGCATGTCTTCAATGTATCGCATGTTCATTAATGTAGGCTTTTTCACATCTCATCTCCCATTCCCTACCTCTCTATCCATTGTATATCAGTTTAAATATGAATTTGCTTTTCACTCAAATTCGCCTCAAATATAATAACATTGTTATAACGTATAACATATGAAGTAATTTCACATTAACTTTGATTTTATCATTATTTCTGTAATAAATTATTTTCACAAAAACCTTATTCTTATTGTTTGAGTGCAACACAAAAATCATTCATAAGTTTAAAGATATTTTGTTATATCTTATAATTAATTTGCATAAAAGAGAAACCAAACAAAAGTTTTCAATTGTTTTTTAAATTTTATTATTTTTTAACTGAAAATATGCAAAAATCAAAACATAATCGCTATTTATGAGCATTTATTTGCAATTAATTACACAATGTTTTGCTTGTTTTGAATATTTATGAAATAATTTAATATTATTTAAGTTTTGTTCCGCTTTTATGGCTATTAAAAGAAAATAATGAATCGTTTATTGAAATCTAAACACCATTTGAATGAATAAATGAGTCATTCATTTGTCTCCTATTTCAGTGCAAAAGTGAAACATTATATAACTTATCAAAGAATTGATGTTTGAATACATTGAATACAATTCACTTTCAATTGAAGTCAATTCACCCACACTTTTGTGTTGGCAATCAATTGAAGTGAAAGCACTAAACCAACGACCGATTCATTGATTCAAAAGATTGTTAACCTTTGAAAACAATTGAAAGAAATGTCTTATAATTTCTTATTTTTTAGACATCAAACTGAAAACAAATTCATTGTATATAATATTAAATAAATTTTAATTTTGACAAAAGAAGACATAAATTATTGAAACATCTGTGCAAACCATTTATAGATCAGTCACTAAACAATGTAAATCTTAAATAATTTACTTTTTGTTACTTTCAATGAAATTGTCGTCAATTTTATCATAAAATCAAAAACAATTCAATCAATTAATTCAAAAAATTGGAAAACATTGAACTTTTGTAATGACTTTCAACTTTGAAAACTCTCAAAATCATTGATTAAATAAATGTTTAAGTTTTGAAAAATTAGTTTAAAATTAATTTCATTTTTGTTGTCACGAAACAGAGGATTAAAATTATAAAATCATTTATAAAACTCGTTTCGCAAACGAAAGTTATGTTAAAATAATGATTGCATTTATGGCTTCAAAATCACGAATGAATGACATTTTTATGCAAACAATCATTTGATTTGAATTTCAGTTTAAATATTATTTTCATTTAATATCTATTTGTATTTAAATAAGTAATAAAATTAAAATAAATTTTATTTCAACTTTAAAATCAATTGAATTTTAAATGATTTGATTAAAAACACATTTTATATAAAATAAGTTTTCAATTAATTCAAAATTTATTTTTCAAAAAATCTGCTTTAATTTGGAATAAAATTCAGTTAAAAACTATAAACATTTTGAATATTTGAATATTTACCTTGCTCAACATGCTAACTTAGCAAATATAGACAATTATCTTATATCGACTGAAAGTCAAAAGATATTTAAATTTAATGAAAATCTTATTGAAATCCAAATGAGTTCAAGTCATGTCATCAAATAATAAGGTGTTGTTTTTGCCCTTTCCTTTGAATGAACTCTTTTTTGAATTTCATTTTTGAATAATATTTAAATTCAGATAATTATCAATACATTAATGATTTAAATATCAAGTCATTAATCATATGAGACTCACATCTGATTATAAATTCTTAATTCATTTTCTTTCCTAAACTCAGGCAGAAATACATAACAATTATTATAATTTCAATTATTTTATTCATTATTACTTTAAGTAAACGTCAATTAAATATCAAATATTATTTATTATGACTTTTTCACAGTTCACTCATTTTTCCCTAATCTCTAATCCATTAAAAATCGTAAAATACTTATCATTTTTAAGGGTTTTTATAGTTTCAAACCATTTATGAGTTTCGATAAGAAGTTTTAAAAGCATTTAAGAATTTAATGAAAATATTTTAATAAATATTTAATTTGAGTTTAAATGCGATCAAAACTAATATCAAAACTAATTGAATGACATTTAAGTGAATTAATTGTGAAATTCATATTTCCATCCATTCCTCCCGTCCTATAGTCTTGTCTTCAAAATTGCTTATGATTTTCAATATTAATCTTAATTTTAAAGTCCATTAAAGGAAATGTATTTTTGGAAATGTATTTCAAAAGATATTTCTTGAAAATCATATCTTTATTTAATTTATACTGAATTAACTCAAAGCAAAGAAAATTCAATTCACAAATCGTTTTTAATTAAATTCATTAAAAACTTTATTTTTGGCTCAAAATTATAATTAATGAATATTTTTGTTACTTTTGTGAATAATTTAATTAAAATTTTGATCAAAATTATACACATTTTTATTATAATATGAAATTCAATACCAAATGCTGTTTATAATCAGTGATATCACTCAGTGTTTAAAAAAGACTTGAAATTGAATTAAAGTTTTATTTTTGGGACAATTGAGAGATACGTCTGAATTGATTAGATGTTAAACTGAGTGAATGTGAAAGCAGTGGTTGAAAGTCCCAAATGAACTAATTGTTGAGCAATGGATGTGGCAATGGATGTGCATCTGGTGTTTGTATGAGTGCATTGCCAGCACTGAACGGATCATTTAATCCCAATGTTTTGCCGATTAGGAGTGCGTTATGGTCTTATCGTATACAGTCTTTCCTCCCCTTCCCTTCACAATGTCATGAAAGCCTACAATCAAAATGAACGGTCGGATCAGCCTTTTGTCAACGATTTCAATCTGAATGCAAGTATAGATAAGTTAATAATTTGATGGCTTGTTATGCATTCACTTGCAATACATTTAAAACTGTTTCCTAAACGACAAAACAATTTCTGTCTCTCAGGCTCTCAGGGGTATAATTAAATTGTTTTGAGCCCTCAATAAAGCTCACAAAAGCTAATAGTTCTCATTGTGTTCATAAATAACACTCAAAAACTGATTCCCAGATTAACTATTGCTCGCAATTACTAACCATTTGTTTGGATGTCGTTCCCAAACGGACAGTCGTTTTAGTACTTCTTTTAATTTAATTTTCGTTTCAATTTTTATTGATGTCATTCAATGACTAAAATTTTTTATCAATTTTATATCAAATTCAATGATTTGATGGACAGATAGGCTCAACAGTATAATAGATGACATGAATATGTGTGTGAAAGCACAGGTATTGCCCAACACTTGACTCCTGGTTGAGCACAAACTGATTGATAATTAAATATTTTAAATGATTTGCAATTATATTATATTATATTATATTTTGAAACAATAAATTTGAACAATTAATGTGATTTTATGGCAACCCTGGGTAGTAATGGCACTAATTTTTCAGTGTTTGTACCCCTAATAAAAGGCCTGTAATTGAAATCAAGTGTTTTGAGGACAATATTGTCGGCAATTCTTTAGAGGAATATGTTTTAAATGGTTGTTATGTTTTTGACATCAGATCTCTTCAAACGATTGCTTTTTTAAAGCGCTGTAAATAACGGCCGCAACAGTCTATCAGTTCATATCTCGAATACCAGACTCATAGACCGGTGCCATAAGCTATAAACCTGACGGTGCGCTCATTAACTGTAATCTCATTCACTTTGATGTCTGACCAAACCTTTTGTTTTTCTGGTGCTATTCATAAAGATTTCAATGTATTCTCAAATAAAATGTCAACTTTTAAAGTGACTTTAGTCCAGACGTTAGGAGCGGTTGTATTGGGAGGGCACGGATGAGAGAGAGAGAGAGAGAGAGAGAGAGAGAGAGAGAGAGAGAGAGAGAGAGAGAGAGAGAGAGAGATTTGATGATAAGATGAAAGTGCACTTCAATTTCAATTTAGCACTATTTGAGATAAAGATTGAAATGAATGGACAATTCTTTGTCATCGTCTACCTGTCCATTACGTGAGTGGCAGTGAAATAGCCTTAAAATAGTAATTGAATAGCATTTCAAAACTCGTCATTCAATTGATTTGTTGATTGCACTCATTTAAAACAACTTCGCAAAACTCAAAGTAATTGAGGAATTAATTGATATGGCATTAAGCTTTCAAATAGTATGTGACGGCACTGGCAGTTATGGTTATGATGGCACCATCGAGTGCTAGCAAGTGATGCCGATTCAAATTAGATGGTGTGAGAGTTGAATGCATTTCCCTTAAGATATATTGAGTTATAATATGTTTATTAATTTAAAAGAGAGAGCCTTTGAAACGGCATCAGTGGTCGGATGGGTATGACAACTAAGATAGCAGTGCACTGATGGCACTGATGGCAACTATTATCAAATATGATAAGTGTTGTCATTAAGAGTACAAACTTGTCATAAATTTTAGTTCTCAAGCCATCAAACATTGAAAGCAAATGATAATTCATTTAATCATAATATGCGGGCATTTATAGGCATTCATATGAAACTTAATATCAAATATAATTCAATACATTATTTCTCAACTGTTTTATCGTTTAATCACTTCTTAAAAACGCTTAGAAATCAGCGATTAGTTTGACTTTTATTTTAAATTTCCCTTAAAGTCGCCGAAAATGAAAATGTTTTGCTTTGAAGTGAAAATATGTTTAAATGAAAATACAGGCAATGATTATAATCTGGTCTTTGAATCTGAGATGACGTCCGATCGTAATAATTGTCGACAAATAACTCAATTTTACACCAAATCATATCAAATCATATTTAATGTCTTCATTGTCTCCAAAGCCAGACATTAAGAGTCAATTAGTAAAGCAATTATGACATCAAGTCTTGGATTTGGTTTTGTGGCAGATGTCTGTCATGTCTCTCATGCCTGTGCTGTCTCTTAATTGTGATTATTGTGGTTAACAAATGGTTGGTTCGCTTCAATCGTTTCACAAAACATTTCAAACAACACATAATTGTCTGACTTTTTCATTAGTCGATAGACTTTAAGAGCAAATAAGATGTTAATTATGTTAATATAAATGCAATTAACTTTAACTCAAATTATATTTCAAAGCCTTAATAAATAATTTGCAATAATATGACTGAAAATATAGTTAAACATCGTTTAGGAAAACATAAAAATCATAATTTTGTTTAATATAATGTCAATTAAATTAATATTTAACTCATATTAGAGACAAATATAAACACAATTATGTCGTTATGTTTTGGTAATGATTTAATTGAGAGATAAAAAGCAAAGATAAACAAAATTGTTATCAAAAATACATAAACTATTTTAAATGACATTCACTTTAAAAAGAGAGAAAAATCGTTAGTCTATTAGCGGACGTCAATGAAGACAAAGAAGAAGACAATTAATGCCATTATTTCTCAAATAAATATTTTCCACAAAATCGATGTAATTGTGAGAAATATTTGAAAAATTTTCTCATAAAATGTCTATAAAATGAAAATCTTATCATTTGTTTCACTTTTAAGACTATTTCTTAAAATGATTTCATTTCAAAGAAATACATTATCACTGGTATTGAGTTGTATTTAATTGTCTAATGATATGTCACTGAATAGTTAACTCAAGGTTAATGATTAAAGAGGACAATGAAGACTATAAAGACTATGAAGACATCGATTACATTGAATGGATATCACATTCAATTGCATTCAACAAAAGATTTATTATTTTGATTGACTATTAGACAAATTGTTTGAATCGGAGATCATTGACATTAATGTCAACCAATCAATAGATGAGTATTTGTTTTAAGTCTAAAAAATTGAAAAACCTTTCTTCAAATGTCTTCACTCGTCGGTCAACCGTTTGTTTTGACATTTTATTACATTTCGTTTCGTTTGATGTCTTTATAACCGGAATCTGTTTTTCTGTTTGTTTTGCTTTCAAACATTAATAGCAAAGACTTGAGCTATAGATTTGAGCGACGATTGAAATAACAATAATTTAGTTTTGATTTTTCGTTTGAATCAATGATTTTTTGTAACACTATTTCAAAACCTTTATATATTTTTTCATTGAAAACCTTTTGATTGATATAAACATTGCATAACAATAATGGCATTGAATTTAAAAGACTTTATTTGCGGCTCAGAATAGTTGTGAGATTACAGGAAAACTCTGTCATTATTTAAGTCAACTTAAAATTTTCATAACATTTGAAAATACTTGGAAACAAGTGAACAATTCTGTGGAAAACCCGCACTTAGAGGTCCAAAGTCATCAATGTGTGACCAATTCAGGGGAAACTGAAAATCAATTTTTTCTTCCCATTTGAAGGTAATGTCAGAACAGTTGGCAATAATTTTAGTTAAAATCCTATTCGCTATCATAAAAGTGAAAAAAGATTTACTATAAGTAAAATAATTACAATACAGCACCGGTAGCTCTGGTGGTATAACATTAGATAATTCACTAATGCTTTGATGCGCTATTATTTCGCACTTTTTTCATGTGTTTGGCTTTAAATGATTTCCACTTTAATGGTTGTTGTCGTAAGTCTTCAATAGATATGCCATTAAAATGAAGAATAAATATCAATATTATCTCTCATTTTGCCTAAAATTCATTCAAATTTTCATTATTATTTGTTTTTTGTAATAAATGATTAAAATCTATAAATATTTTATAAATATTTAGTTAAATATTAAGATTTATATTTAAATTAAAAATAATTTACGGAAAACATTGAAAATATTTTGAAAACTTATGAAGTGTTGTCTAAACTGAGGCCAAACGTGAAATGAAAATATTTTGAAGAAATGATGAGAAAATGTTATTTCAATGAATCGACGGATTTGAACACAAATGTAAAGAAATGTGAATTTATTGAACCATAGAGTAAAGGAATGGCTATTATTTTGAAGATATATCAGAAATATGTGGTAATCATAGTCAACGTCAACACCCGTTCTCTCAATCTATTGAATAAGTTGTTTGATTTGAGGCACAGAGTGTTTAAAGTCCGTCAATAGTCTTATGTCTGTCTCATAACACGCATGGATTCAGATTCCCATACAATAACTAAAAAGTGTTTTTTTCACTCAAATAATGTTTGTTTTAGTGAATGAATAAAAACCTCAAAAATCTGAAACATTTTCATTGAAAGCATTCAACCATTTGATTGTTTTGATGGACTTATTCTGTACTTTCATTCATATGTTTTGATTGACTATAATATTGTGTTTTTATTTAATGTATTTGTTGTTTAACTCAAAACAAAAAAAGTTTTTTTTTCAATTTTGATATTAATTGAAAGCAAATATGAGTACAAATGTTATCATATCTAAAGTTTATATAATTTTCTTCAACAGACATTCAATTAAGTAATTTTGGGAACTGTTGTGAACAAAGGAAAACCTGATCTACACTTGTACTACATTTGCATAACATTTATACATAATATACTAATGATTACAACATTTGAATTATCATATATTAAGTCATTATATATTAAATTGAATTAAATTAGAAATTATTAGCAAATAATGTAATTTTAATATTAAGTCTAAAATAGATTTAATGAATACTAAAGTTAATAATAAAATACTATTAAGTGATTCAGTCGTTCAGTCATTCAATTACAAAGTGATGTAAATTTGTATCAAATAATAAACTGAATTAAAATGTTTTTATATATCATTAAATGTTTATATCTTTTCATTGTTTTCAATTGTCTTTTACTTTTTCACATTTAACTAATTCATAGGTTGTCTGAGAAGCAAATCAAAGCACAGGACTATTAAATAATATTTGAATCAAAGCATAAAAAATATATTTTACATAAAGTTTTACATTTTCTTTGAATGTCTAATGACTTTATAAGTACTTTATTTAATAAATTCACAAATCAATGAAATTAAGCGTTTGTTGTACTTATGAAACATCTATTCGTGACGTAAAGAAGTTGATCTCAAAATATGTTTATCCAAAGACCAGTTGTGTTTCAAATATTGAAGCAAATGATAGGATTTGATACAAGGGTTTCAATACAAGGCTTTCCACTTATTCTCGTCTTTCACTAACTATTATGAGTATTCATAAGAAATACTAATTTTGAATATCATTGTGAATATCGTTTACATTTACATATGAAAGACATTTGTTTGAAAAAACTTTAAAATATTTTGATTTGCAGTGAATTTTGAGTGAATTGGCATCGAATCGACTGAATTGAGTCTATTATAGTGATAGCCATTACAGTCATCGCTATTACAGTCAGTCGTCGCCAACTATTATTCAAACTATTATTTAGAGTCTGTTATTAAGGCGTTTGAATCGCATTATTGGCTTAACAACACATTTTATAAAAGCATTTTAGGGAACCCTAAGGCAAATGAGTTCAACTTTTTTGCATACATTTTGCATACGAAGCCAATACTCCGGCAAAAAAACATTTCTCTATCAGTAATAGGAATCACATTTCTATAGCACTAAAACATTTGAGTTTTTCTTAATATCAATAGTGTTTGCAATCCGAGTATCGCATGCCATGAAAACAAGGATCCAAATGCAAACTACCAGTGCCTAAACCAGCCTTCATATGGAGTCAGCATTCTATGTAATTATTATAATTTGATGGTCTCTTACAAAACAGTGAAAACATTGCTCACGCTTTCCAAAGGGTCTGAATTGTGGTCTCCTATTGAAAGACCATTTGATGAGCGCTAAGGAAAGTTAGCTCTCATTAAAAGGCTTTAGCGATGAGAAACACGACTTGAGATATAAATTGCAAACATTTTGTATTTTGAGAGTAAATATCATTTCATTGCCTCGTCTTTAGAGTACATCTCTTATTATAATAAATAAAACCATTTTTTTATCTCAAACTCAAAAGGGATTCAAATAATAGTTAATTATTATTGTTATCAGATATAAGGCGGAGAAATACATGCAATCATTGCAGACCAGAGTTGAAGGCGTATTGTGTTGTCTCTCAGCCTCTCTTTCTGACCAAAACGTAACCAAAAAATAACAAATAAGGCATTGCTATCAGTGCTGTAAACGATATAAACGATTCAAATAATTATTTTTATTTTCACTTTTTGTTAAAACAAGCAATGATTTGCTCAAAAAGCCATTTGAGGAGGAGTTGTATGGTTTGAATCAAAACAATTGTATATTATATTAAAATATATCATAAATTATATTCACTTCTCAACCATTAAATCCATTTATGTATTACTTATTAATATTTATTGAAACTGAAGTACATTTAGACAACATTTAGACCATAAGTAATATTAGAGTTGTTTTTATGATAATGTCTTTCAAAGAAGAGCTAATGGTTTGACGAAATGAAAATCAATTCAATTAAGACTTATTTAGTGAACGATTTGGGGAATCGATTACAACAAACGATTGCAACAAACGATTAAGTGATAAATGATTTAATAAAACGATAAAAAAAATTATATTAAATTCATTTATAGATATTTTCAAACAAATAAATGCCTAAAACTCTTATCCAAACTCAGATCCAACTCAACCTCTTTTGCTCAAAATATTTAATATGTATTCAAAAACATGTTTTTATTTATAATAGATTTGTTTCTGATTTTAATTTTATGGCAAAATTAATTGAATAAAAATATATTTCCTTTGAAAACAATTTAATTATAAAACTTTTGTTCATTTTTTATGCAATTAATGAAAAATTTATGTTTATTTGGATATTCTGTGACATTATTTCCATTTATGTTATACATTCACTAAATTGACATTGGTTGTTAAGTATAATGTTCAACATAATAAAAATATCTTGTTCAATTGAAAATCGATGCATTTGCTAGTTATACAAAGAAGACCTTTATTATAAGTAATATACCAGTGCTTTGAGAACTTCTTTTCATTCACAGAATAAATGAATAATAAATAGGGTTTTTATGGACTATAACGACATCACTCGTCAAATCTGATCCCTAAATGTTCCTGGGCTTAAACATATCACATATTATTTCTACTATTAAAATAACCATGATTAGTTGGTAATATTCATTGCTTAATCTCTTTAATTATTAAGATTAAGACAAAATTGTTGATATTTGAGTGAAACATAACATTAAAAGCTATTGAATATAATATTTACTTAAATCACGTAAATGTTATGCAAACGTGACATCAGTTTATGTGAAATGACTTCAAAACTGTTTGAAAATACTTTCAATTCTTTATTAATATTTATTTTTGTCTTTAAATGGCTTAACATTTACTCAAAACGTGAAAATTCATTCAAAATATCATTCAATTTGTACACAAAAACTCAATTTTATATTCAATTCAAATATTTGTAAATAAAAATCAGTTTTTGATTTAAATTTCAAATGAAATCTAATTTAAAATTAAATCCTTTGATGAAATTCCAAATACACTTTTGTTTGAACACTTAATTTTGAAATATATTTATATATCAAGGTAATTAATTTATGAATATTATCAGAACACTAGGATAATTTAATAAATAACTATGCATATGAAGAACTATGTTAAGAAAATATGCATACTGGTGCAACAGTGTCCTTATCTATTACAAAAAAATAATCAAGACAATTTTTCAAATTTCAATACCTATAACTTCCTCGATGTTATCAAACCTAAAGACAACTGTCCAAATGTGCACAAATATTGAGTCATATTTTTCACTCTATGGTGTATTGTGTTTGATCTCTATATCTATGAATATATTTAATAAAATGCAAAACTTTGTAAACGATATCCAAAATGAGGGCAATTGTAGAGCAAATTGTTTCAAACGTTTCAATCATTTATTGCTTTAATATTTGATTCAATCCTTAAGTTAAACATAATTTACTGAATAAATGGTATTTTTGAGAATCGTTTGAATATTTGATTTGTTTTGCAATAATGTTATGGCATTTGTAGTAGTTTTGCAAAATTGGTTTAGTTTTGGTCAGCACTGGATTGCAATACACATTGAATTGCATTGAAACGCATTGAATAGCACTCAACCCAATTGGAGGCAGCAGTCAGTGTCTGATTCATTGAATAATTGATGTACAGATGTGTACACCTGAGCCCTAACTCTAAGCGCTATAACTCTATAATAATTTGATTCACTCTATCATTGCTATCATTACTATCGTTCCCTTTATAGACATTTTTGTAGTATTCTCTGCCTTTCCTTTGCTTTTTGTGTTTCACTTTAAGTGCATTAAACTCTAAATTCAATTAAGTTTTGCAATCATTTGATGACATCTTATGTATTAAATCAAGAAAATTGTTTTTCCATCAAATTGTTGGCCAAATATTGCTCTTTCACTCAAAACTATAGCACAATTGGATTTCATTCAAACAAATTCACAAATTGTGTAATCATTTAATGTACGCTAAATCCCAATACGACCTCTTCTCTCCCATACCCTCTCCCCAACCCTCTCTCTCCTTTCTCTTCCTCTCCTCTCCTCTCTCTTCTCCACTCCTCTCATATATTATATAAGTAGGGCTCTCCGATCCTTGGCCTAACACTAGTGGTGTCGACCTCTCAAGAGTTAAAATCAAAACATTGAATACATTTATAAGTTTTATGTTTTGTTTTACTTTTGTTTAAATCTTTATTTTATTATTAAATAAAATATTAAAATGTTATTTTAGCAATAATTTAATTTTAAGAAGTATAAATTAAAATTTGAAGATATATTCGAAATAGAATTTTGTATATTCTGCTTGTTAATTGTTACTGTCACTTTCAAACAACCTTGCTAATTGTAATAAAACAAAATACTTTCACAATTACTAGAAATAGTTATTTTTTATAATAACTTCTTTATGTAATTATAAAAGCAATGACTGAATGGTATTAATAAACACAAAGCTCTTTAAGTTTCAGCGATTTGTTTGAAATTGTTTTTCATTCAAATCATCAAAATATCTATAAAACTATTTGTTTTAAAATATTATTTAAAGGATTTGTTTGTATTAAATGTAATTATAATGAAAATTTGACATTTTTAATATGAACTAGAATCATTGATAAAATAATATTATCAACTCTGTTAATGTTTTTGAAATTATATATTGTGAAATTAAGCCTGGATCTTATTGAGTAGCCAAGATATTTAAATAAAACTCTCTATATTTGAAGTTATCAATAATCAGGGGTTTGTTTCAAATATTATTTTTAATCCTGGGTAATTACTAATTATATATCAGTATTAAATCGATCTTAAATTTCAAGATTTCCCTGGATACTAATCTTAATCCAAATTGACTAAAAATGTTACCATTTATGGTAAATGAAATTATACTGTTGTTACCGATAAATAAAATTACAGTGTAATAATAAGACAGGATTTATAGTACCTTGATTATTAAGGAATATTGTACAGTATTTCAACAAAGTCTATATAATTCATCTATTGTGTGAAAAATATGAAATCATGAAAACACTATAATAATGATTACATATAATAATAAAATGCATTTATTTTATTAATTTATATTAAATCACAATTTTTATACTTTTGTTATGTTTTGGTTATATTGACTCCCATTTAATATTTCTAATGTTTTTTTATTGAAGTCATTTCAATACAATCAATAATTTTATACAATTGAGACCTTTGGGTGCAAAACAATGTATGAATAATACCAATGTATAACCAAAACATAACTTCTCTATAATTTAATTAATATTATTTGGAAATCATTGAAAGCATAAGAAAAGCACTTTTGGATAATTGTGTTCAATATTACGAGGGATTGAATGAAACACTTCTATAAAAATAATAGATTTTTAGGCAAAAGAGTCAAAACTTAGGGAAACTAATGTTTATTAACTTCTGGGTCACATGTATGCAAATAATTGTTTTTTGCATTAAATGATTAAACAATGTTGCATTAGTAATGTTAGCAAGTTTATTTTAGCTTTATCACTTTTTAAGATCCTCATGCAAGTTTAGTTTTATATGCATTCAACTTTAATTTCATTAATATTTCTATATTTGAAGTCTTGCTGTAAATAATTGAAAATAAGTGATAAATCTTTTTGGCGATTACTCGTGTGACCTGTCTTACAATAATTTATTAATTTATTTAAATATTTATTTCCGAATTGTTTTTGTTTTTTCATTCAATTTAAAAGATTTTAAACTAAGTCTCAAATAAAGTCAGCGATGAATAAGATTTCAATAATTATTATAACATTTTATTATAAATTGATTTTTAGTTTTATTTCAACTCAATTCACATAAAAATAAATTTTAAGCTATTTATTAAAATATTGTTTATTCAAAAAACAGACAGTTTTTAATACATTGCGTGCAATGATATGAAATCACACCTAAAATTGATTTTATTATTTGAATTAACTGATGGTCTGATAGGAACTGGAATTTTCACAATAACTTATCGTTTCTTTAGTTTTCAATTAATGACAAAAATTTCATTCAATTCTTCATTAATTTATTTGATTTTAATTAAAGTTCAAACTCAATGAGTGAACAGCACTTAAATGTTGTCAAAAGTGATTTAACAATAAATTGTTGGTCCAAACAATTGATTTCTGAAGACTAATAGGAAAGGGAGTTGTCTTTGAGACTGCATTCCAGTAACGAATTGTCATATATTATAGTCTTTTAGACACTATTTTACAAGTGATAAGAATATTAGCGAAATATAAGTGAAAAGTGAATACAAGTCTGAATATAACCAACATTTTTGTGATCGCGTGAGTGATTGCTTTAATTACAAGTGAATGCAATCCAATTGAGCTCTAAATTGAATGTAAGGTTTCTTATTGAGCATTGGGTGGAGTATTACCAAAATGATTGATAAGGGGGTCACTTAAATGATATACACTATTCACAAAAAGCATACGACTTTAAGGTAGTGTCAGCTCTGTTTGCAAAATCCATTAACCGATACCTTATAACAAATATATTCAGTATTTTGTTTGTTAATGCAATTTATGTATCATTAGAAGCAAAATATGATTTTATTTTTGTCACTCTATCTGTCAGTCGAGTCGAGTATTTGTCAGTTTTGGTACAAAACAGCAAAACATTATAAGACTATTCAAAGAATTCACTTCAATGTTATCTGAAAGTTGCAAAAGTTGTCTAAAGCTATGTGTGTTTTGCACATCAATGAGCTGTTGATCTCTTCACTGTATAATAGGACCCAAATATCAATTATTACTTCAATCACTTGTGCACAGAATCGAGTGCTCTTCAAAACTATTTACTCCCGATTCTTGAGTTTGATTTTGAAATATAGCCTCACTTTTCAACTATTTATATAAATTTATATTACTTTCAATTGAAACCAAAGGATCTTATCTTCACTTCAATTACAAATACAAAACAACGCTTTCAAATAAAAATCTAAAGTATTGTATAAATTTTGAAAAAAAACAATTTTTATAAACTGTTTGGTCATTGAATGTCAATCCATACCAATACCCCCTATCTATCCCTGCATTGAGTGTTGAAATTTAAACAATATTTATTGAATTGTATTTGACTTTCATTTAAATTTAGATCTGTTTTGTCACTGCTTTAGAGATGTCTTTCATTTGTAAGGCATTTGAAAATTATCTTTAAATGCAATCAATGTATTCAATGATGCACTCAATGTGAACATTATGTGCAGAGAATAACAAATAATTTTTTCCTCTAATCATAGGATTGAAAGTTAGGGAAAGTTTGTTGAGTTTTGTTGAGTGAGTTTTCTTTCCTGTGCTTATATACCACTCGATTATAGGGTGACTTTGCTTACTATAACAGTAAAACTACACAATTAGAGTGAGAGCACAGCCTTAACAACCCTAACAACTGCTACAACTTGTAGACTCTGAAGAGGAAAGGAAGTTAAGGATTACTCTACATTCAAATGATGACATTTTTAGTGACTTAAAGTACCAAACCTTGCGTTCAATTAGTTATTATACGATATTTCGCACATTTCTTACTAATTATTATCTAAACTAATGATTGTCTCAACATTTCTAACACTTTCTGTTAATCCACTCGTAATTCATACAAATTTTTTGATACATGTTTTCACTTGTTTTTAGTCATCATTTGAGAAGTTTTGTATTTCTCCACTCATTTGGTCCAACAAACTATATGTCTGGCCTTTTTGGACAAAATCCAGGCGTTTGTCTCAGTCAGTGCTCATCTCTGATGATTTACTGACCAAACGTAACGGGAGGTCCGGTTGGCAGTGGAGCCATAGGGGCTTAGTTTATGCTCACTTCAACTTCAATTAGTTTGTGCTTCACTTTAACGGTATTATTAGACAGCAATGGGTTTGGGATAACAAAAACCAAATCAAACTCTGAATACTATTTGTCAAACCCTGACATACAATACGATGCCATTACTGGACCTCAAATATGTGACAAAACAAGTGATTAAGTCATAAAAAGATAATGAATTATAATTTGATTCCCAAACCAATTGAATACATAAACAATCGGTTCAGGGATATACAGAACAACTGTACAAGATGCAAGTATGCAAAATAATAGACACCAACTGTGCCAGACTGTGTGCACCCTTTATGTTATCTCATATTTTGTGACAAATATTTCATCATTTGGTTTAAATATTTTTAAACTCTTTAACCAAAAGAGATAAAAGTTTTAAACTTAATCTCAAATATCATTCAGTATTTCATCGAAAAATGTTTTAATGTTAAGTAAAAACTCATTAATTTTGTGAAGTATTTCAACATTTGTTGAAAAATTTAATTTTCACTTAATTTGTTTGAAATATAAAACCGTTTTGAATAAACTGATAAATCAAATGAAAAATTTGATTCAGGGGTAAATATATTCAAGAGTTTCAATCAATTTAATTAACTTTAAGTGAATCCTAAAATAAATTTAATTTTTTTAAAATCTATTTTATATTTATATTTGGGTTTAAAATACAAAATCTTTTTTATCAACAAATTTAACGTCAATTCACTAAAAGAGATGTTAAAAGCAATCGTTTTATTTGAGAGCAAATCAGATCTAAGTATAGACAGAGTTATCTGAATAACATTGAAGTATTAGGAGACGGATCATTACATTAGAGGTATTACACATAAGTTATTGTTCAAGTATTGGACACACCATTCAGATTGAGTGACAAATCCTATGGAAAAGCAATTTGTAATGAAAACCTAATCCTCTAATGGCATACAATATGGTCTAACGGTTTAAAAGCTTATATAATATTAAGTCTATTGTCAGTCCAACTGGTAATCCATTATCAATATATATATACCTGTCTTCCTGTGTGAAACACAATTTCCACAATTGACTCGTTTTGGCACAAAATAATCACATAATATAACAAAACTTATACTCAGTTCACATAAAATCATTTTATTCATTCATATACAAGAGTGAGTCGCGTGTCATACCCTGTACTCAAAACTATTGACAATATTTAAAGTAATTTAAAGCAAAAGCTCATTTCAAACGCTATAATAATTTGATAACAAATTTATATTTGCTTTCAATTAATTGCTTCAATACTCAGGACATGAATCAAATTAATTGTATTTATATTCTGAAAATTAAGCTCAAAATACTGTACTTTAATATACATTTGATTTTCTTGTGAATACAATGATTACAATAAATGAATCAATTAATTGATAATAAAAAACAGATTTTGGTTTCATTTCTCAATCTTTTATCATTTGAGGAAAATATTTATTAATACAAATGTGTTATTATATATCCAATGCTTGCGAAGATATGCAATGATTGCAGTGCTCTGACAGCACATTATCTCAATATATGAGCTCAACTGTCAGATTGCTATTAACGCTATAATTAATCAAACGATAGAAACATAACTTGGTATTTATTTTATCTCAATTTCAGCCTTATTTCAATTCAAGTTTGAATTATTTCATATTTATTCAAATCATTGCTTAAATTCAGATTCAAATGACGTGGGATTTGATTAAACGATTTTTATCTTAAAATTTAATTAAATATTTTTTTAAAAAATTGTTTAATAAGTGATAATTACAAACAAAATATGCTTAAAATCTAGTTTAATATACACAACAAACAGTCAAATGATTCTCCCTTTTGATAGCTTTTCACACAATCATAGTCTGATTGAATACATCCTTAAATAACATTGAAATTCATTCAAACATTAATTTTATAAAACTTTTCAATGCTTTAAGTATTTTATAAATGATTTCAATTCAAACTAATTTAAAGCTAAAAATTGAAGTCTGTATTTAATTATGCATTAAAAATGGCTTAAATTTATGCAATTGTTTGAGTATTGAAAGGAAAGTCAGGGGTATTTCAATTTGGTATGTATTGACTCATTGGAAACCAATTGAAATGACATTTTAGAGTCTCTTCAGAATTAATTGCCAGAAAGTGCTGTCAGTTGTTTGTCGTTGATTGGGTTGGCTTTAAATAGACATTAGGGTTGCAAATGATAGCCGTATGAGTGAAGTGATTGCAGTGCCTGTCTGTGCGACAGTAGGCCAACGATCAGTGCGTCTGTATGTCTGTTACGTCTTTCATCAAACACTGGATGCCATACCACTGATGTCAACGCCATTCTGACGATTCAAATGTGAAGCAAATGTTCAGTGATTTGAGCGTAAATTTAAATACAAAACAATCGTTTCATTCATTTCTCTTCTCAAAAACATTTTCCCTGTTTTTCAGTTCATTATTATATGATATTTGTCTAAACCTATAGTTTTTCTCATTTATTTGAAACCAAACTTAAAATTTACACTCAATTTACACATAATGTGATGCATTTGCTAATTACTGAGAGCACCCGAATATCCAGGGCGGGTATATAAAGGGATAGATGGCTGGCTTTATAAAATTCATGTCATCCGAGCCATACATGAGCTGATCGTCTTTCATAATCACTTTTACGGCCACTTTCCTACCACTTGAAGAGGAATTTAGTGATGGACTGGAAGGGGATGTGTTTGTTGGCAGCATCTGTAGGGCAGTACTGCCCGCCTGTATCATCAACTCGTGTTGCAATTGCTTGCGTTTAGTCTTATATCTTCTGTTTTGAAACCTGTTATCAATTTATCATAATTTCAATTCAAATTTAATACTAAATCTTAATTTTTAAAAAATATTTGATTTTTAACGCAATTTTATAAACAATTTGAAGGTTTGATTGAATTTTAAATTTATTGTATATTTAAGTGTAAAAAACTCACCAAATCTTGACTTGAGTTTCAGTCAGTTTAAGTGCTGAAAGAGGTTTTGGAAAACATTTAATAAATTTGTGTTAAAATGCTGTTAAAAGTGATTTTAATTATAATTATTATTCAATTAATTTAAAATCATTTGACATTTGAAGACAAGAAATGTTTACAAAATATATAACCATTTTAGCGGTTATTGAATTGATATCCAAATAAAGTCATCATAACATTCATTCCTAAGTCTCTGGTTCTTCCCTTTATAAGAAGCACTATATAGGAAATCCCCCTTATTTTTGTCAAATGTTTTTTTTAATATGAATAAAACGTAAAGAGAGTGGTAAAGGATGCCTACCCTGTGCGAGATCGGCTCTTTCAGGACCGCTCAGATACCGCTGATGACTAAACCGTCTCTCCAACTCATAGACCTGTGCGTGTGAGAAGGCAGCCCTGGACCGTTTCTTACGGGGCGGCTTATTTATTGGGGTTTGACTCAAATGAGTGCTACTATTATTAGGCGCCGAAAACGAGTTGTTATTATTGCAAACACTGGTAATCGATGACATGTTTTTGGTCTCGAAATCTGAGTCGAAATTCAATAGTATTTCGGATTAGAAATGATTTTTATATTATTTTGTAATCAGTTTTTGATTATTACAGCGATATTTGAATTCATAATAACCTTAAACGCAATTAAGAGGTTTCACAACAAAAAACATTTAATTATATTTTGTTTTGTATTTGATATTCAATTAATGAAATCGTTTTAAACACAAAAAACTACTATTTATAAAATCTATGCATTATTTTGATTGCATTAAAATTAAAACTCTTAATGTTTTACTAAAAGTCATTCATTTGATTGCAACCAATGTTTTGTATAATTATTTACATTTAAATTAAATTCTGAGAGTATTTTGTTTTTAATGTCTTTTAAGATAACATTGAAAGCACTACTTATTTCTGTAAAAGTTTAAGGATTTCATTGAATTGAATAAATATATAATAATTGAAAAAACTATTCATTTATTTCTTAATTAAAATTTTTGTTTATTTTTTTATTCAATGTTTTTTAAAAAATAATAATTTATTCAAAACTTCATTTGAATTCTTATGAACGCCTGAAATGATTCTCCACAACAGAGACTCACTTATAAGTGTTTGGGTAATCAAAGCACTGGTAGATAGACTCAACTGTTTGGTCGATGTCTTCAATTCTGGTAACTTTTGAATAATTAAAGACAAGTTTTATTGGTTGTCTACCTGTGCTTATTGAAGCACTTAAAAGCATTTGAAGACTTTATAGAGAAGTGATAAATGAATATTTCATCAGTTTTTCTCTCATTTATAAAATTTATTTGAATTTAAAACAAATAAATAATTAAATATATGATTGAAATGACATTTCGGTTGAATTGCATATCATTTTAATAAGAGATCCAATGATAAACCAAAAAAGAGTTTTAATTCAATGAAATTTTGTCAAATTTGTCATTTAATGAGTTTTTCACATATTCATTGAAAAGATTAAGATTTCAAAGTATGAAAGGTTAGCCAAGAATTTGAATTTTGAATAAACTTAATAAATATAATTAAAACTTATTTTCAAATATTTCTCAATTGTTTTAAATATATTGTTTATAATGAATGAAATGATGACATACTTTGCAAACCATCTTTGATAAGCGTTGGAGGAGTGGGTCCT
>JAQGAT010000504.1:0-29670 GCA_034687845.1 Pantelozetes paolii | reverse complement strand
TTATGAACTTTTAAGACATGGAGAGAGAGAGAGAGAGAGAGAGAGAGAGAGAGAGAGAGAGAGAGAGAGACCTGTGTGTTAAAGAGAGCACTTGGATATTAAATGTCTTCTCTTTTTCAGAGCATTAGATGTTTTTTTCACAAAGAAATCTTAAATCCTTTAAACAGTTTGATACCAAGATTAGTTTTATTTTTTATTATTCCCAATGAATATTTAAATGAATGACAAACTAATTGATCACTAAATGCATGCGATTTTACAAACCATTGAATTCTCATTCAATTCTCACTTAATTTGAAAAAGTGTTCAAAATTTCTATAATTAATAGAAAAAACTTTGATTATTAATAAGTGCTCTTATTTAACACCTGTGGCTCAGGTGCAGAATTTTGATTACCTGTCCTGTCTCACTCTCTTTATGAAAAGCGGATCCAATTTGTTATACGATTTAAAGAGGTTTTTATCAAAAAATTTCAAATTTAATGATTTGATTCCGATTTTCATGAGTTCACTAAATATTCTGTCGATTTTGTCAAAACAAAACACGAATTTATATTTCATTTTTGTTTTTCATCTTTTGATTAATTTATTTCAAATATAAATCATAAATAAATTGAATATTTATTCTCTGATTAAAAATAATTGAAAATTTTATGAAAACTTTTTTTTCACCCAAACGTTTAAAATGTTTTTGTATTGAATGAAGTGATCAATTAGTTTATCTTCAAATCAAAGCATTTAATGAATTAATCAATGATTAAACCATTTCATCCTTTTATCGATTATTACATATGAAAAAGCAATGAATCGGAAACTATTTAAAGATATTTAAAGATATGAATCAAAGCATCAATTTTTTATTTGTTAACAATTTATTGCATTTAATATTTTTGTAAAACAAGAAAAATAAACAAAAACTAATTATTTTAACTTTGAATTTAAATTTTAAAATTATTTAAACAATAATTACTTTAAATTACATATAATTATAATTTCCTTAATATTTTTGGATTACATGAGAAAATAAGTAAAAATTGATTTCAGAAACACTGATGACATCGGAAGTGAATGTATTGTCAAGTAATGAAAAACTTAATTACAATCTTTTGAAACAAACTGAAAATATTGACACAATTTTTCACTAAAATTGAATTAATTAATGAAAACTGTTTTGAAAATCATTGAAATTTGTTGTTTTGCTTTTGATTTATATTTTGATCGATTGTATTAACTGTTTATCTCAATGTATGAACACTTTTATAACTAATAGTCTTTTAGTTAACTGTCTTTCAATAATAATTAATCATTGAATGAATTCTTGTGAGTATTTCTTGACATTTATTTTCATATAATATAATATTATTTTCAGTTAAATACTGAAAACGTTTTTATTTTTCAAAATAAACAATGAGTTAAACATTGAGTTTAAAAATTATTACATATTTTGGTATAATCTCTGAGAAATTATTTAAATTAATTCATGAAAATAAGAGTAAAATATTTAATATTTATTATATGTTTGCGTGAAATCCAATTGCAAAGGAAATCCCTTTTCATTAAACAATATTTAAAACAACTTTTCCCTTCACTGAGTGTTTCAACTGATTGTTAGTCTGTCTCTGAAATGTTATACGAAATCAAAATTAAATAAGATTTATAAAAGGTTTAGAGAAAAAGGAGTTTTTATATGAGTTCAACATTAGATCAGATGTGATAAAGAAGTAATTCATACGAAGATTAACACAATTCTCATATTCATCACAGGGTTTAATGTCTAAAATAATTTGATATTCAAGTGATTACACAGGGATTAATGTATTCAAAACAGTGCCCTCCCATTAGGCATCTAATGGTCTCTAAACACACCAACAATAAAATTGAATTAGTTTTTAGTCAAAAGTCAAAACTATAACAAAATTCATATTTCTTACAAAATGCTTACATTTCACTCCAGGCATAGCCAAGCTGTCTGGGTTTGCAAAAATACCTGATTGTTATCTCCTGTCACTTAAGTGCTATTATCTCATGTATTGCCCCAAAAATTGCGGTTAAGGTTATGGCTATCCCTACTATCGGTTAAAAACATAAATTTAAGTGAATTTATATGAAAACACTTCACACAACCACAGAATGTATTCATTTGTAAGTCCTTTGTATTAAATAATAAAAATAAATATAACTTATAATTACGTTATTTAACGAAATAATTAGTAGACATGACATTAACTGATGAATTCATAAACAAAAAAATGTTTTAAGACTTTTTTGAATTTAAATAATATTTTGAAAAATCCAAACAGTGTTTGAATTGCTTTCAATTAAGTCAAAGGTATTATTAATTTTGTGATTTTGTTTTCAGGAAATGAAAACTGATTTTTATTGAGTGACTAAAGACTCAAAATAAAAAAAAACTATAATAACAGAGGTTTTATGAGGTTTTGCTAAAAAACATGAGTTGAAAGCATTGAAGAGATGAATGAGAAATGTGAATTTGAATGATAAAAGATTTTGTATTGAATTCAATAACATTTATCTCGTTTTCGGTTACTGTTCTCTATTTTATTACTTTTTTGTCGGTTTTTATCTTTTCGTGTATTAATTCAAACTTTTTTATGGCTAACGTCTTAAGAGTGATGTTTGACCCAAAGCTAAACCGACAGCAAAGCACAGGCCCAGTACTGGCATAGCATGGGTGCAATGATTTATTTGAAACCATTCATCAAGAGTTTTAAAAGCAACAGTTGCTCTAATGTGATTCACACACATCAGTTATGCCTGTGCTTATATATCAGTGCCCATACCAGTGCTTATGCCTGTTTATGCATCAAAACCTAAGTATTTTGGGCTTTTGTGGCGAAAACCTCCACTATTTTGTTATTTTTAAAAATACAAGTTAATCATCACCAGCACTGGCAGTTACTCCACTACTGTACCAGTGCTGGTGTGTTAAGAGAGTCTACTGTTTACCCCTCATATAGAGCTAACTTCTAATTAACAACAACTTTATGTAATAAACTTTAAACTATATGTGCTCTCAATGTGTGAGTTATGAAAACATTTAACTAAACGATAGTTAGATTTCAATCAAAAATATGTCACAACTTATGGGTCACTCAAACACTAATTAGTTATCAAATTAATTGATTTAATGATAACTTATTGATAACTATTTGAATCAAAATTATTTACATTTTTATTAAATATTTGAATATTTATTACAAAATGTCATAAATATTATTATTTTTCCCAAAATTGTTGTGAATTCAGGCTATCATTGATTGAAATGTGAAAAATGAACTGAAATTTCCAATTCTTTCCTTTCCTTTCCTTTTGCACTGAATTAATGCAACATTTGTTACACAAACAGACATTCCTTTAGCGATCTGTTAATCCCTTTTAAGCCATTTGTGTCTATATTTTGCACAAATAGTTTGCACAAGAGTTGCAAATGTGAAGCATTAGATGAAAAGCTCTGTTTTCACTGAAATTTCATGAATCGTATAAATTAAAGTGAATTACACTTAATAGTCAAATAAGAGCTAACACTTAGCAAACATAAGTCTGACATCCCTTTCCCCTTTAGGATAAAATCCAAATTTCCTGCAAATCTGTCCACAACTAAACAGTAATAAATATATAAGGATTACAAGTGATGTAAATGTGATGTCGAGGACAGTTTGAATCCTTTGGTGAACTATTGAGGGCAGATGTGTGAGTGCTCTACAAATTGTTAATTACTGGGAAAATGTGTGGCTTTTTATGCACTCAGTTATGATAAGAGAGAAGTCATTTAGTCTTATAATTTATTTGACAGAAGCTGTGGTGAGAGTAGTGTTGTATAGAGTGCTGTAAAGTCTGTAATATTTTCACGAAAGACAATAAAAGTTTGGAAATATTAACGAATAATTGTTTTCTACTCTTCACTGCACTTGCAGTCAGTTTTGTTTAAACAAAACCCAAACTCTTCTTCTCTTTGTTTATTGATATATGACTTTTGGATATCAATTCTAGGCTTGTATTGAGAGGACTGTAGCCTTTCAATACTCTACTGATGGTAGATCCCTGTGCTCTCCTCTAGAATAACAACTTCCTCAGTGCGTGAAGGGATGGTAGTCTTCATTGCAAACCTCAATAACAATATGAAACTCAATTATGAAAAGCAGTTACTCATAGACTCATAGAGTGTTCACTTCTAATATATTTTTTTCACTGCAAACATCTCTCTCTCCGTCCAATGGGTGGTCTGTTTTTGTGGTTGCATTTTGGGTCTCGGCCTCAATAATCGTTTGGTGTGGCAATAATATTGAGTGTAAATTACGAGAAGCACAGGTATGTACAGCTCTGCACAGGTGTGCAATTGATATATTGACCGGTTATATGTTATACTGTTAAACGTCTATTCAAACTAATGGATCCGTCTTTAAATACTTGGTTTCTATTGAGTCAAACCAACACAAAGTTGTAATGAATAATGACTTTTCGCTCTTAAGATATTAATTAAACTCGAGCTCCAGTTCCTCCACAACAGTAATATCTTTACGATTTTATAAATGCCTTATTTCTCTCTCACTATAACTATAATCAATAATAGACTTCCACTTAATGTTAATTTACGCCAATATTTTCAGTTAAATAACTTTTGAAACAAAAATTTAATTTTGATTTTACGACCAAAAAGTGAGATATCATTGAATCGGCGGCTCTTTCACTGCTGTCATAAATATATTGATGAGAAACCCAACAGAGAGTAAGTGTTTGTCTGAATATTAAACACATTTCTCCTATTCCTTGCCATTCCTGTAGTGATTATTATTTTTAAAAATATGTTTTTATTGTTTCTTTTATTAATCAAATAATAATCTAAATCTACGTCTGATTTGATGTCTAACACAACCACTTAAAGCAAACATTAGTAAACAATTGATAACAAAATTTTTTACACTAATTCTTAGCAATTATTTTTCAACACTATATTAGAGAAACATTTTTCACCATTTGTTGAGCCATTCGTTGAGACATTCCTTATACAGTGAATCAAACAAATTATTGGATCCGATAAACAAAGCGTTGGATAATATTTATGCCAAACAAGTAATACATTGCAAACAATTCACTAATCAATGGCCAAAACTGAATGTTATTTAATGTATAAATCGCTGGTAAATGAGAAATTGTTTGTATATTTGTTCAGTTACTTAACATAAACTCTTTAATTGTAACTTAAGATAGAAATTCACAAATCTATTGAACAACACATTCATTACCGCATATATTATATCAGTTTTTCGTCTTCACTGCCAATACTTTAAATATTTTGAGTATTTTTCTTGTTTTTATGTAATGAACTAAAAATATGCAAAATTTTAGTCAATTTATGTGAAAATATGTGAAAACTTGTAAAGAATTTTCGCTCAAAAAAACTATATTTTCTTTCAAACGATAGACTAATTTCATAAATAATCTAAAAGTTTTTAAACACTTTATATGTTTATAAAATAATGTACATTTGAATCAGGGATATGTTAGGAGTGTTATCGCATTTAACTCTTTGATCTATAAATTAACCCTTTTACTATAATTTTATGTAGATGAAATTTAAATTCAACTTTTCCCTAATAAAATTGGTATTTACCACCCCGATCTCCCTGTTTACACAGACCCCGCACACCTCTGGTTTATAATTTATAAATAATCTAAACATATATTTTAACAAATTTTAATGAAAACATGTTTTTATAATAAAATTTTAATAAAAATATAATAAAAATTCAAATTTGATTGAAAATAACGTCAATTATAACATCGATTTTTTATTCATTCAAATGTTTGGCTACTGTTATACAGTTGTAGTCTTTATTGCAATCAATGTATTGAGCACTGAATAGAGCACTCAATCTGTGGATCGGATGCTGAGTTACTGTGCATTCCTGCTGTCTGTTTGACACTAGAAAGACAATTACCTTTAGATGAATGACTATAAACTACTTGCACTTAATTTAAACATAAAATCGTTAACCTTAACGACTGAGCCCTAAACCGATACCTCGTATCCACTGTAGAGTCGGCACTAGTTTTTGCAAAACCTCTTGTGATTCACATAAATATTCACTTCTCTGCACGACATAAGAATGTGATCTCAGAGTGACTTCAAATAAGCCGTTCAATCGTCTAAACACTTGTTTCGGCATATTTTGGTTGAAATTGAAAATACAATTCAAAATACAATTGAAAAATATAAATATGTTTTCAATTCTTATCTAAATTTACAAAAAGAAAGAAAAATATCTGAATTCCTGTCAAAAATGTATTTTCAATAAGACTTTTATTATTGTTTTCGTTGTAGACATACCGAACCCTAATATTATCACTACTAGTGCTATATATGCTTAATATTGAACGTAAATATTATATCTCTTTTCAATCAGTATTTGGAAAAACTGAATAACTTTTACTATTATTATAACATTTTTCACTTAAGATATGAAGTCATTATCAAAACATAAATCAATTGAAAATAGATTTCATTATTTAATTACAAATGTTTTTATTCAGAAATGAGAAAAGACAGGGTATTATTGGAACGTAGGTTAAGGACTTGTCTTTCATTTTTTTGAGTCAAACTAATGACAATTCTTTAAACTTTAAGCCCGTCTTCAGAAAGGGGTTGAAATATATTATTGAATAAGAAGTCAGTGTTTGTTCCCCTTCTCTGTCACTGTTCAAAGTTTTCCATATTTTTGGACAGTTATATGTTTTCTTCAGTCAATTAGGAGACTGTTTGTGTGAAAAATATGTAGAGAAGGGAATGACTTCTCGATCGGACGGACAGAATCCGAGCGTTACTGACATTTGACAGACAAACGAGAATTGAATTCAATATAGACTTTGATTATTGTATTATAACTGAAACGTTGTGTCAAATCGTCTCAAATCTGTTGACTATTTCTGACAAATTTGTTCACATCTGACATATCAATGAAAGGTAAGCCTAAGGAACGTGAGGTCAACATCGGCTCATGTATTATGGCTTTTATAGCAAACCTTTTTAAAAGTGCTATGCAATGGATATTTAGAGATCTTAACTCAATGTAAGACTAAATCTGTTTTTATATACATTTTTCGCTGAAAATGACTTAAAGTTTTAAAAGAGATCTCAGTTTTGAATAAATTATACTTATTTTTGAAGGCATTGAGAAATCCATTACTTTTGGTTTTGTCACTAAGTTTTAAACAAATAAATAAATATTATTTAAAAAATCACTTAATATTTTGAAATATGAGATAAACTTTTATCTGCAGACAAACACAAACAATATTATTAACAAATAAACTGCAAAAACCATTGAATTAACTGTTTTTCACTATATTTTATAAAAATAATTCAATTTTTGGCTCTTTTCTCATAAAATCTATAAATATTTTTGTCATTCATTTCACTTCAAAATATAGATTAAAAATGGTTTAAAAAATGAAAGATTTTGTGACAAAAAATATTTTATGGATTAAAATGAAAAATCATTTGAATTAATGTCAAATCAAAAAACTTTTCAAAACCTTTTTCCTCTAAATGTTTGAATCGTTTAAATGAAAAATTATAGCAATATTTCAATAGATTTGACAAAAATTAATAAATGACTTCATTTTAAATACATTTTTATTTATTTCTCACTAAAATTGTTGTTAAATTTTAGACAAATTACAAAATCAACGCTTAATTTCATAATTACTTCAAAAGCTTTTGTATAAAAATTCCTAATCTTTTCATCAATTGATTTATTCATTAAAACAATGCAAGAGTTTTGAAGACTTAATGAAATTATTGTTTGAAAACCTATTAATAAATTGTTTAATGTTTTTAACGTCCATTAAATGATAATAATTTTAAATAATTGTTTGCAAATTAATTTAATACAGTATTATAGTAATCAATGTTTTATTACCAATGATTGGACCATGGTAACTTACAATGTCACATTAAATTACCACCTTAACTCAAGGTGGTCAAATATTAAAGTCCTCAACAAAGACTGCTTTTTGTGACCAAATTAATTGAAAACTATTTTTATATTCAAATTGTATTAAATTTATTCACAAAATCTGATTCAATACTAATTTATATTAAAATTACTTATCGTCTTAAATGTCTTCAAATACCACATAATAATGATTACAACGACTATAATTGGCACAAAATGAACTTGAGTATCTCATGGACTTAAGTATCTCATATTAGCTTCGGGTGTCTGTCCAGTGTGTCCGAAGAAGTGGTGGTTTCTTAACATTTAATGACTTATAAATTGAAACAAAACTTTTTGAATAAAATTATTGTTGAATTGAATTCAGATTTTATGAACTATTGGTTGACATCTGTTGTCAAACAAACCAAAGAAAGTGTTATTTGTTTACAGTTTTTCAAGTCTTCACTCATTCTTCCGGAGTCTTAAGCCATGTCTTCAGACAACGACAAAGAAAACAATTCAATTGAAGTGATGGCCAGAAGTGGTGACGAATTGTTCACTTCTGACCAACAAATCGTTTGTTCAGTGATTCCTGTCTTAAGCAATGACTTACATAAAGGCCAGTCGGGAAGGATTGGTGTCGTCGGCGGTTCCGTTGAATACACAGGCGCTCCGTATTTCGCGGCCATCTCTGCACTGAAAGCGGGCGCTGACCTCACGTATGTGTTCTGTAGCCGAGAGTCGGCGCCAATTATTAAGTCCTATTCACCGGAACTTATTGTTTACCCGAACTTGGATTCAATGAATTCAATTGAAGAGATCTCTGCACTGTTACCTAAATTACACGCCGTTGTCATCGGCCCCGGACTCGGCCGTAATGACCATATACTGACAAATGTCGGCGCAGTCATCAATAAAGTGAAAGAACTGGATCTTCCAATGGTTTTAGACGCCGACGCTCTCTATTTTGTCTCCAAATGTCCGGATATAGTCCGCGGTTACACGAAAGCCATTCTGACGCCCAATGCGGCCGAATTTGACCGCTTGTATGCAGCCGTATATCAATCGGAGCCCAATAGGAGTGAAGACCCGAACCAATCAGTCATCCAATTGTCTAAAACTTTAGGCAATATAACGATTGTTCGCAAAGGAATGCATGACATCATCAGTGATGGACACTCTTTAGTCACCTGTAAAGAGACAGGAAGTCCTCGTCGTTGTGGAGGACAGGGAGACCTATTGTCCGGAACTATGGGTCTCTTCTCGTTTTGGAGTCATAAAGCGTTTGGATCCCAATCCCAGAGCTCTTCCACTGATTTGAGTCGTCAAAAGTTGAGTCCAACACTTATCGCCGCTTTGGGCGCATCAATGCTGACCCGACGGTGCGCTCGTCTGGCGTTTGCAAAGTGTGGCAGAAGTACTACCACTTCAGACCTCATCCATGAAATCAAAAGTGCTTTCACTTCGTTATATCCCGTCGACTGAAGCGCTGAAGGAATGACTCTTTTGTTACCAATTGTGAAATTAATTGCATTTTTTGAATGAATTTTAATATAAAATAAATACTTATTTGAAAATCATTTGAAGTTTTTGTCAATCATTGAAAGGATTTCTCAATTATTAACTCAATTGGAGTCCAAAACCTAATGTTTAAACAAATATCCAATTATTGATTGAATTGATTGTAATCTATGAACAGATCTATCATTTCTTGAATTCAATTCAATCAACAATTTTCCGCATTATTTGAAACAATTTTGAAAATATATTATAAATTAAATATAATTTCATTTTATAATACAATTTACAATCATTTCTACAGTTATTTACAAAATCATAACATTTTGTGTCAAAATTGAACTCAAACTCCACTTAAAGACTAAAATAATGATCTCTTGTGACAAAAACGAGTCAAACATTCAATACTTTGATTCGTCTTTTGGTCTAAAAAATTGATTCCTATTTTAAGTCAAGAATTATTGCTTTAAATATAATTTGTATTCAAAAGACATAATAAACTCATAAATACTTTAACAAAAATCTTTAGTCACTTTCAGAGCATTGAATTGAGAGTTGAAAACAAAACAAAAAATAAAAACAAAACAAAACGTTTGAAAAGTTTTCATAAAATGCTAAATGAATTCAAATAATTATAGTTTCGTTTGAATTACTTATTGAGTAATTGTTATAACTATTGCTGTTATGAATTGATTCCATACTCGAGGAAGACTCAGATCTCTGTCTATTGAGGATAGCGTTGGAGTAGTGATAGTCTTCATTACTAAGCACTCCGTTATCTGTTTGCGATTCACTGTCGATATACTGGACGTAAGCCCTCCTATTCCGGCACTGTTGACACTTCTGGTACTTCTTATACCTGCGCTCTTTATCTCTTTCTTCTAACACCTTCGCCATTATAGCTGCGGACACATAGTCTGGACAACCATTAGAGTCGTTTTGTGTGTTTCCGTTTGCGGCCAATGGAAGAGATTCTTCACTTATCCTATTGATTGAGTAAACCATTGCCGTCGGAGGAAATGTGGGGATCGGCACACGTATATGTTTAGCGCCATTAGTTGTGTTGTTCGGCATATCGATGCTTGTGTTACAGGGATTACTTCGAGTCCTCCTGTGGTTCATCTGAAGTCTGACCTTTTCCTGAAGATCTGAAGGTAACTACAAATTGATTAAACAATTGATTAGTTTTTGGACACAATTGTGTGAAGACATGGATGAGTTGAAGACATACTGTATTGAACTTATGAGAGACAAAGTTTGATGGTTTGCACTGAAGTAATTGAATGGCAATATTGCAGTCACTCTTGTATTGATCGCTCTCTTCTTCCAACTCCGATATCGAGACCCTGGCGTCGATCAACCGAGTGGTCAGTTCCGACACATCCCGAGTCAACGCAGACTTTTCTGTTTCAAACTTATCGGAAATCCTTAAGAGTTTGTCTTCCAATCCCTGATTCACTTTCTGTAGTTTTCTGTGGCCTTCAAGTAGTCTATAGTTTCAAATGAAATATTACTTCAAATATAAAACTAAACGACAATTTGTGAGTCAACACAAGAGCGGACATACCTTTCATACTTTTCCTGCCAAAAGTGTAGGTTCTCTTGCATAGCATTTATCTCTCCATTGGGGAAGCGTCGGGTGTGAAGCATGAGCTGACTTTCCATTGACATGATATGGTATTCCCTTTCATTCAACTGTCTCTTCAAGTGTTCAATCTCTCGGTGCAAATGAATGCTATTATTATTGACACAACTCTCGCACCGACAGCCGCACTCCTGTCCACAAACATAACACCAATTAATAAACAATTGATTCAATAATTAAAAGTAATTAACACTAAAACTAATCAATAATTAAATAAAATGTACCCTTAATTGCGGTTTAGGGGGACGAGTGTAAACAGTGAACAAGGTTAAGTTATCATTAGATTTAGATCCCCTGTCCGTCAACAACATATTGATATGTTTATAGATATGTGTCGGATATTAACGACAAAACAATATCTCAGGTATTAATCAATTAATTGTGAAAACTATTGAATTGAGTGTTAAGTCTAATAAAGAGATGACTTTTGAAGTAAAATAAGTTTCAAATCTGAAAAAGATTACGAAATTATGAAAAATATTCATTCGTTTAGAAGTTATTACAAATAAAAAGCATTTTTTGTTTCAATGAAATGAAAATTCAATTAAACTATAAATCAATTCAATTATTATGACTACTATTGAGAGCACAGTTATGTCACTTCTGTACGCATTGGACAAACGGTTTAACATTTTATTGTAATTTAAAGCAAAAAATAGCCCAAAATTAGAGCATCCGATCAATCGGTATGGGATGTGACTGACATAAGGACTTATAGTTAATAGCCTATTGTCATCCTATGAGAGCACAGGGATGAGTGTCTGCGCGATATATACACCGAAATTAACATTTGAAACAAAAGTCAAAATAAAATACATATAAAAAATGAAAAATAATTTTTTCGTCAAAACTTTTGTCAAAAATATATTTCATATAAAAATTGAAATCATTTTTAAGACAATTATTTTTCTCAGTGTTTGCACTGAATATCAAGTTTTGATTAAATGTATAAAAAATATAATAAAAATGCCATAAAAATGGGAATCAATGGCAAACCTGACAAACATTTTGTGGCAAATCAGACATCATTTGAATGGACACTGGATTGAGATCTACATTGGGATCAAAGACATCGATGTCATTGAAAAGACAAACAAATTTCAGACAAAACTTACATTTGATTTGAAACTGAATTTAAATATAAATTAATTGAAAATAAATTTCAGTTTTATATAAATAAACGCTTTTTTGTGTAAAATCAGTGAAAATAATGTCGATATTGAGGTCAGTCTTGTATTTGAGTCAATGGTCCACAACTAAGACCCAAACCATTGGTGTCTTTGACCACAAAAACAAATCGCTTTTCATTTGTTTACAAAATCCTATCAAAAATTGGCTTAACTTTAGGACACACTTGATATTTGGCACTCAATTAGTGTTGCATTTCATTCAATATTTGACACCAATTGCTGTTAAATGTAATTAAAATCGCAATTAATTACTTCCAACTCATAAGTCGTTGATTCAAATAGTATTGAGATTTCATTGAGTGCTTGAATCGCATGAAAAACATTGGGTTTTCCTTTCATTCATGTCTTGTGTTTGTTTGTGAAGCTATCTATTGACTCGTTTGTGCACTAATGTGCCAAAACTTTAATACCCGGACACTATTTGCAATTATTGTTTAGATTTAGTAAACCATTATCAACATTAAAATAAACATGATCATTTATCATTTCTAAATATACTGTACATGTATATAATACATGTCCTAATATATAGTTAATTAAACTGACGGTGCGATCAAAGAGCACAACAGTATCTCTTCTTTCCCTTTGAAATGAACTAAAGGCTAGTTATCATACCTTTCCATCTATTTGTGAACTCATTTGTCATAAATTAATCAAATCTTTAAATAAAATAATTTTAAAAATAATTGAAATTTTGATTAATTTTTGAGAAAATAATTAAAAGACATAAAAATTTAATGATTTTTCTGTTATTTGAAAAAACATTATAAAAATAATATAAAAATAATATTTGCATTAAATATTAATAAATATTTGATGACTACTTAAAAAACAATTAGGGATACAGTAATAGATATTTGATAAACATGGTAATTTGATGAGTGATCTTATTCTCAATAATCAATGTTAAATAAGAATCCAATGTTTCAATGAATACCTATTACAGTATATCATATTCACTGAACACCTATTAAAGCCTATATTGAAAATGTATTTATAAATTAATCGTATGATTGAAAGTGATTTGCATTTAATGTCATATAATATGAAAATATTTATAAATCTTTTTATTCTGATATCAATTCAAATCCATTAATGTTTTCAATGGTTTGCTTTCGGATCGATAGCAGTGGTGAGAGTCTGCGTTAATATTAGGCCAAAAATGAGCAAATATTTCAAAGCTGTTCATACATTGAGTCTTGTATTTAGACAATCGATATCAAACACTGTTACAGATATACAGATCCTATTTAACCGTTTCTGGTTTGGGTGGAGGACAGGCTGATGCTGGCTATGAATGCTCTTGTGATGACTTATATACTTTCCTCTACTCTAACAGTGAACTAAATAGTGATTACATGCGCTCTATGTCTCTCAATGGACAGACTTATGCTAATAATGATTCAAATAAAGTATTTCCAGTATTATTAACACAATTATGATTAGTAGACCTTTCCTTATCCGCAAATGTCTAGTAATAAGTGTTGTATTTATAGTCACTTGTATTTCACTTCACTTCAAAGGTAAACAATTATTATATAAAATGTATTTCCGATTTCTGAATCAATTTTATTGTATTTTATTTCAACTTTTATTTCCGTTTACTTTTCACATACTCTACACGTAGTCTACGGTAGTCTTCACTCAATTCATATATCATATTGTTTTCATTCATCTCTTTTTCACAACACTTTTATCATAAAATAATTTTATTTCAAATCTTTATTAAAATTCTATAAATATTTCATTGATTATTGATTCAATCAATTGAACCCAAAAAACCAATTAATTTAATGATTGTTTAAAAAATTTATTTAAAATTTAATATTTTTTCTAATTTTAATAAAATAAACTTTAATTGAAAAAAATTAACTAGCTAAAATTAAATTGATAAAAAGAATTACTGTATTCGTATAAATATTCAATGATATTAGTTTTAATATTTATCTCATATCACATTAATTTCACCTTGATCACAATTAATTACACTCTGAATGTGAAAGCGAGTCCTCTAAACATTAATCTATTGGCAGACTCTGACACTATTAAACCAATTTAGACTTTATAGACACTATTAAACCATTACTAAACCTTTAAACACATTTGATTGACAACACAAGTAAACCCATAGCTTATGTAAAATAAATATCATATCAATGATTGAATCTAACATACCTGTGACTAAACCCTTTTTATCCAGTATTAAACTACAAGTATACCATCAAATCGTTTAAATACCTCTCAAACACTGATATTATTTTCAGTTTCAATTATTTTAATTTAAAAATTTGAGATATATTTAAAGAATTTTATTATTAATTGTTAAAAACCGATAAAAACTTTATACAAAATAATTGATAACTTTTAGGACAATCACAACAAAAGGATTTTTCAGTAGAAATACAATCAAATGATGAAAATCACTATTCATTGAGAAAACTAACTCAACATCAAACTCACAAAGTGTTCAATGTCTCGACAATTCATAAAAATGATAATCAAAGCCAACAAACAAAAAGAGATACAAATCTCACGCATAAGATGTAAATTAATTACTTATACAATCATTTTATGTAAATTAATGTCTCGTTTATCTTAAGTGCACATAAGATGACAACGAAAAAGCCTTTAATAGATATAATAAAACCAAATATAATTAAACCAAACCTATCCAACTGTACCAACCCTGCCATCAATGAGTTCCCATCAGATGTGTTCAGTCAGAAATCACGAACCAGAGGTGCGATTGTTATCCATTTCATTGTCGTTCTCTATATGTTTTACTGTTTGGCAATGGTTTGTGATCTGTATTTTTTGCCATCGCTTGAAGAATGTTGTCAAGTATTGAGTACTTTATTAAACAATAAAACACTTGAATTAAAACTTATATCTTTTGGGAACAGCGCCTCAATCTGTCTGAAGACGTCGCCGGTATTCATAGCTTTTGAAAATATTAAACAAATTTTTTATATACTTATCATTTAAATGACAAATAGGGGCGACATTCATGGCAGCGGGCAGTAGTGCACCCGAACTTTTCACTGCTATTTTGGGTGTATTCATAGCTAAAGGTGATGTCGGCACCGGTACTATTGTAGGCTCAGCCGTATTCAACATCCTATTCGTTATCGGACTCTGTTCTCTATATACGGGTAAATATTTTTTATGATTTACTGTATATTAACAAAAATTAACTTAAAATCAATTCATTTCTGCAATTAGTGTCAACTGAGCTGAACTGGTGGCCAGTGGCCAGGGATTCTTCGTACTACGCGTTCACAGTTCTGGTTCTTATTTTGGTAATCCTTTGCCAATGTTTAAACAAATTGTTTAATTACTTGAAATCAATGTTAAGTTCATATATGACGGCGAAGTGACGACAATTGAATCCTTTATAATGTTATGTCTTTATGGCGTTTACATATTAATAATGAATTTCAATCTTAAACTCAAAGAATATGTTTATAACAAATGGACTCAATTTGGGAGACAGTCTGGCGATGAGTTCCAGAATCTGAAGTCAGATTCCGGTGCCGTTCAATACCAGTCTTTCAAAGGTTTGTTTGATTTTTATATTTAATATTTGATGAGAATTGTAATCAAATTATAAGTTAATAATGAAATGTCTTTCATATAACAAGTGTTTATAAAAGTAATAAAAATTAATTAATTTTTTAATTTTAAATGAAAATTAAAAGTGAAATGAAATTGGATTTTGTTTTCTCAAAAGAATTCCAGAATTCAATTCAAAATTACATAAAATATTAAAGCCTTTTAATAATTCAAAACTTTTACTAAAACAACATTTTATCAATAATTTTGGCAAACATTTTGAAATTAATTAATAATTTTTGTTTTATTACAACATTTTTATTTAAAAAACAATACAATAATGAAATGCAATGAAATTTGACTTAAGCAACTGTCCCTTTCAATTTATTATGAAAACTAAGAAAGGATATTTTATTGAATTACTTTTTTAGTTAATATAATCAATGAATAATAATTTAATACAAACTTTTTGTTGTTGAATGGTTTGGAGTAAAGACTTCATTGAACTATGCTTTGTATAGCTTTGCTGTAAAGCATTGCATATAAAACATTGTTATAATAATATACAGAAATAAAAAAGTTATTTTGATTTTGTTTTAGATTAAAATTATTAGACATTTTGTTATCAATAAAATTTAAATCAAAACAAAATCAAAATAATTAATAAATAGATTATTAGTTAAACAATACTTTATATGCAAAGCCTTTACAGGAAAGCAATGCAAAGCATCATTCAATGAAGCCTTTACTCAAAGTTTCAAATATAGAAAGTGTGAGAGAAATGCAAAAAATAATTCAATCTTTAATTAAAAATCATTAATTGAATAGAAATTTATTATAAATGAAATCATTTATAAATGTATTGAAAACTGAATCAAAATGCTCTCCAAAACCTCTTTTTCCACAAAAAGTATTTAAAATTCATACAATATTTTATTTGAACATAATTTCCAGTCCGTGAAGACGACTACGATTACGGCCATAAACCCGGTGCTAACCCCAGACCTCAAACTAGTCTCTACGAGGCGGCAAATATTGTCATAATTAAACACAAACGCCTATTCCGACCGATCACTAGGTTTTCAATATAACTTATATTATATTTAGTCTAATATTAAAGCAATTGTTTGACATTTAGGTTCAAATCTGCCGCAAATCTCATTATAATTCAAAGACTAAAATGTAATTCATTTTTATTTAATTATATTTTTATTCAATTTTATATAACTTTTAATTTAAATTAAAGCCAAACAACAACCGCATCGACAGTTCCCACCCAACCAACACCAGGAAGAACTAGGTTTTGCTAAATCTTTTGACTCCATGAGAAAGCCATCGATTGTTGTCGACCAGGAGTTCTGGAAACGAATACCCGATCCCAGTATAGGAAATGCATATAAATTGATAATTAAGTGCTAATTCACTATTATATTGATTTCAGAAATAGACGGGTGGTATGAGTGCTGCAAATGGGCGGCCATTGCACCCCTTCACGCGGCCCTCTTTTATACCATTCCTGACTGCAAAGTAAAGCAACAGTTATTTTTGGTCACATTCTTCATGAGCATAACGTGGACAGCAGTCTTCTCATACGTTATGGTTTGGATGGTTAGCTCACAAAACAGTTTTAGATTTTAATTAAAAGTTTAATCAATTAATCCTTTTATCAATTAATTAATCAAGGTTAGTTTAATTGGATTTACACTCGGAATACCAGACAGTATAATGGGAATCACATTCCTGGCCGCAGGCACTTCAGTAATGATTAAACTTTTAGTTCAATTTACATTTGAATTCACTTCAAATTTGACATACAGGTGCCCGACGCTTATGCTAGCTTACATGTCGCACGACAGGTCAGTCTTTATATTTATATTTATATTTTGTCTTTTTTACTTAAAATAATATAAAATTGTGTGTGAATTAGGGTCAGGCAGATATGGCGGTCAGCAATTCAATCGGCAGTAATGTATTTGATATCCTGGTAGGACTAGCCTTACCCTGGTTTGTAGAAACGGCTATCGTTGACCCGGGTATGCAGTCATTCAATAATTGAATCGTTTAGAGTAAAAGGGGTTCTTAAGTATGCTTTGCATGGCTTTCCTGTCAAGCATTGCAAAGCATAAGTGAAGTGCAAAGCATAGCGACAAAGCATTATTCAAAAGAAACCCTTACACTGAAAACGAGGCAAATGTTCTCTACTTTACTAAACCTAAATACCATTCCTTAGGATCGGTAGCCAACATCAATAGTCGAGGTCTTATTTATGCCATAATTCTATTGTTTTTATCACTTTTGGTCACAATATATCTGTTTCATCGCAATCAGTGGACATTAAATCCTAAATTAGGTATCAATTCAATGAAACATTTTTCAGATCTAACCAAATATCAATTCCCTCGCACAGGGTATGCCTTATTGATAACGTATGCGATATTCTTAGTGTTAAGCGGTTTACTTGAATTCAATTTATTGGGTATTAAATCAAATATTGATATAAACTCTTGTGAATTGCACTAAACATTTGATTCAATGGTTAGGTTATGTCAATCCTCCGATGTGTGGCGAATAAATAGTCAACACTTGAAATGGTTTATGGATTGAGTGAAGACATTGTATTTCAGATTCAGTTGATTGTTTGAGTGCTATTATGTCTATTATATGAAAGACTTGTGAATTTGTGGTCAATTATAATGTTATATCAAATCTATTGTATTATTAAGTGATCTGACAATCAGTCAATCAATTCAATGACAACTAAAGCAAAACAATCTGTCGTTTGAATAAAATCATTGCTTTTTATCCAAAAGATTATATAATTATTAAAATTTGGTTCAAATATATAGTTATTACTAATAATTGAATAAAAATATTTGAAATCTTAAAAAATATTGATTTTATTTTCAAAGCACTTCAAAACAGAGTTTGAGTTCAAAAGTATAAAACTTTGAAGTTTTAAAGCATTTAATGCTTTCTTGAGATTAAAATAATCCTTCAATTACTTCAGTCTCGGGATCGATATCAATGTCATAAAAGGCCGGTCGTGTGGGCAGTCCCGGCATTGTTTGGATCTATGAATCAATTAATTGTTTTCAATCTTCAAATAATATTAAAACAATTCAATCCTTACTTCAGCCGCCAATGGATACAAAAATCCGGCGCCAATTGAAGCTCTGATATCAGTGATAGGGAATGTGAAGTCCTTGGGAACCCCTGAGAGTATATTAATTGGTATTTACATTGAATTTAAATTAAATACAAAACCTTTAAGGGTTGGGTCGTGACTGAAGGAAAGGTGTGTTTTGGCGACACAAATGGGGAGATTCCCAAAACCAAGAGATTCGTAGAGCTATTGAATTATGTTTACCATTAATAAATGTTTTCATAAATGTATCAAGGTAATATTGGAACCTTAATCTTGTTCAGGGCCAATTCACTGAACTGGACACCACTGGCACCGTATATATTACGAGCAATACATTCAATCTTTTTCTAAAATAAAAAAAATAAACATTAAAACCAAACCTGAATTCAATTAACCCTTACTTCAATCGATTCATTCAAATCATATGAAAATTTAAATCCATTTTTGTCGACACAATCGCAGGCATTGATGACAGAATTGGCCAAATCCACTGCTCCTTCTCCTCCCAGTGCCCAATGGTCTGCAATACACGCATCAAAAGCGCCGCTCTCTTTGGCCACTTTGCAGACAAATTGCAGCTCTTTGTCAGTGTCTGTGAAAAACTTATTGACGGCGACGACAACGGGTAAACCATATTGTTTTGTGATGACCCCTATGTGTGCCTTCAAGTTCTCCAAACCCTTTTCCAAAAGCTCTAAATTCTATCACAAAATCATTAAATAAATGAAAATTAAACCTAAATTTTCAAATACTTCTTCTCTGTATTCCTTAGGAATGGTAGCTCCAGGGGTGACATTAGGTCCACCCCCATGCATCTTAAGTGCGCGCACAGTTGCCACCAAAACAACACAATCAGGAAATAGTCCTAAAATTAATTGAAAATTAACTCAAACCCATTGAAACCGTTGTTAACTCACCCGAAGTTCGGGACTTAATGTTAACAAACTTTTCGAGACCAATGTCTGCACCGAATCCACACTCAGTCACTTTGGAAAGGGATTTGTTGTCAAATATATTCCGTATAAACCCTTTACAACACATTATACTCACAGACAAACCCTTTATTGCCGACCAAATCCAGTGCTATCTTATCAGCAATGATTGAAGAGTTGCCGTGTGCTATGTTGGCAAACGGGCCTAAAGGTAAACAATATATTAATTATGAAAACCAAATCGCAATCCCAATCCCAGACCGCAATGGACAAAAACAGGCGTTCCCTCCAATGACTGCATAAGAGTAGGTTTGACCGCATCTGAAGTTAAACTCAATTATTAAGAAATCTTTCTATAATTAAGTTGTTTTGAAAACCTTTGAGCAAAACAGTGACGGCACCCGAAACTCCTAAATCATCGCAAGTGATGGGAACGGGAGGACTGTCTTTAGAATATGCGACAACTATTTTGCCGATCCTTTGCCGAGCATCGGCTAAGTTGTCGCAAAGCGCCAGAATAGCCATCAATTCACTCGCAACTGATATATCAAATTGTGTCTAAAAATTCAATTGACATAAATAACCTTGTCCAGTTTCATCATATCCATACCTTCCTACTAAACCCCTTCTCAGTGGGTGCCTCTCCTATAGTTATTTTCCTTAAATACCGATCATTTACGTCCAAAACTCTATTCCAAGAAATAGATTCCGGGTTTATGTTGAGTCGCGCGAAAGCACTCTTCTGTTCAGCACTCAATTCATTGGGCGAGAGATTTGTAGGAATTCCTAACTTTTCAAGTCTTTTCAGTTGAATTGAAGAAAACACACGCTTTTTACCAGGCTGTTCACAATTACCAAGGTTAGGGTTACTTATATCTAAATGCTTTCAAAAGTTTTATTATCCAAACCTTCGTCGGAACTATTCTTGAGTACAAAGCACTGTCTGTTTGAGTCGACTCGTGGAATATTCTGGCGTCGATTGCGGCCGAAACCAAGTTATTGGCGGCAGTGATGGCATGAATATCACCTTTCATTGTGCAAAATAGTGAAAGGTTATTTTAAAGTAAAATTTTATACCAGTTAAGTGTAGATTGAATTCATCCATTGGATTGACCTTTCATTTGGGAATCAATTAAATAACAAATTCATAATAATCTTCACTTCAATTACCTGTGAATATCCGCCACCGGCAGCACCACCTGAAAGGTTAAAATACTCTAATTGTATTTTAATAAATGACCCACTTACCTTTAATTCCAAAGGTTGGCCCCTGACTGGGCTGTCGGATACAAGTGATAACATTTTTATGTAAACGAGCGCCCAATGCCTGTGAAAGACCCAAAAGTGTTGTACTCTTTCCTAAATCCAATTCTCTATTAATTCCACAACAATCACAACCCAACCGACTATACCTTCCCCGAGAGGAGTGGGTGTTATACCAGAGACGACAATATATTTGCCTCGTTTTGAGTCTCTATTAAATTCTGGTATACTTTTAGTGATCTTTGCTTTATATGTGCCGTAAGGCTCAAACTCAGTCTCAGTCAAACCAATTTCGTTGGCCAGTTGTGTAATAGTTTTGCACTGTTGGTTACGGGCAATCTCTATATCACTGGGCACCGGGTCTTTTAGATTCAGTTTCAGATACTCCATATCCCACTCAGTAGATGATTGTTGTCTTAAAAACTGAATATAAATGAATAAAAAATATTTTTTCCAGAATATGAGTGAATATTAGTTAAAAACAAATTGAAATTCAATTCAAATCATTGAAACTATAATTATTTGATACAAAGTATATAAATATGAATTGAATTTTTGATTATTTTTTCAAATGTTTTTATAAAAACAAATATTTATTGATTGAAAAAGTGATTTCAATCACAAGAGCTATACTTACATGAAATGAGTTCACAATTGATAACAAGAAATAAAGATTTAAAAGATTTTTTTAAACTTTGAATTTTAATGAAAATTAGTATTGAATTACAAAAAACAATGTATTAATTGATGTGAAAAAGTACCTGAAATGAAATGACCTTTGATCTCAAAGTTTTGTTAATTATTACAGAAAACATTTTAATAGGAAAAAAAAGTTTCAAACATTTGAGTTGTTTATGAATTCTCTTCAATAAATAAAAGTCTAAACAAAAAACATATTTTTTCAATGAATTGTTTTCACACTAATCACCAACTCTTAGCCAAATCTGATAACATATCAGTGATTATGCAATCGATATAACAATTGATATCAGCTTTTCAACTAAAATATCAATTAATATCTAAATGTTTATTGAATTTCAAACAAATGAGACGAAAGGAAAGGGAGAGAGGAATAGAAGGACAATACAAATGAATGAATAAAAAGACAAAACAAACCATAAAATTAAAAAATTTATTAAATTTTACTTAAATTTCAATTTATTTTTAGTTTTAATACAAGAATTGAATTAAACTTATTGTTAGTCAGTCTTCAATCACTCACCTCTTTGGCCGCATCGACAGTATTGCTTATAAGCATAGCTACAGTCATTGGGCCCACACCTCCTGGAACTGGTGTAATAGCACCGGCAACCTCTTTACACTCATCGTAGTCTACATCGCCTACGAGTCGGGAACCGGACTTTTTGGTTGAATCCGGTATTGAACTAATGCCACAATCGATGACAACCGCACCTGTAGTTCAAGTTTTTAATTAATTAATTGTTTCATTGAAATCACATTGAATTGAATGCAAACCCGGTTTAATCCAATCCTTCTTCACGAGTAATGGCTGACCGATGGCCACAACTAAAATGTCTGCACTTCTGACCACTTCTTTAAGGTTTTTAGTCTTTGAGTGACAGACAGTCACCGTTGCGTTGTTCCAGATTAACAACTGAGCCATAGGTGAGCCCACAATCTTACTGCGGCCGACGACTACTGCATTCGCCCCTGAATTTTGTCAATCATTTTCATGAGAGCATTGACTGTAATAACGGAAATCCAATAATACCTGAGATCTGAACTCCGGATCTCTTAATCAGTTCTAAACATCCGTTTGGAGTACAGGGAAGGTAACAACTGATGCCATCCACCTGTCCGTGAAGTAGTTTACCTGCATTTTCATCCGACAAACTAAACACCAAACAATCGTCAATCAGATAGACTTTACCCAACCCTAACCCTGTGTGACATACCCGTCCACATCCTTATTAGGCGCGACTAGATTTGTAATCTTATTAGCGTTGATCGGGTGCTCGGAATCAAAGGGCAGTTGAACTATAATGCCGTGAATAGACCTGTCTTTGTTTAGTTCATCAACTTTTCTGATTAACTGATAAATTGAGACAAAAAGTCAATAAAAGGACAAAACGTTTGAAACGTTTGATTAAAAACCTCTTTTTCAGTGGTAGTCTTCGGCAACTGTATGTGTTTGGCCTCAACGCCCACCGATTGGGCGAAGTTCTTCTTCATCCGTATGTAGACATTGGAGTCCTCTCTGGCGCCCACCTGAACGATGGCCAACACGGGAGCCAACCCTAACTTCTTGACGTCTTCACTAAGTTTTTGTCGGATCTGTTCCGACACTTCTTTACCGGAGATTACTTTCGCAGACATTTTGTTGACTAAAGAACTGTTAGTAAAGGAAATCAAATCTAAAATGAATTAAAGACTAAATGATTGAAAAAATAAGTGATTTATTGATAACTCATATAATGATTAGGTTTTTGTAAACTTTGATCAAATGATAAGATTTTATTCAACACTTCAATCGCTTTTGAAAATACTTTTCATCAAAAGTGGAGTTGAATTGTAAGTGAAATAACATTTAATACTTAAGTCTTGACTACAAATCAATAGATATTTTAGTTTTGTTTTTATAACATCAGAGACATATCAACGACAGATCAGTTCAGTTCAAGGATTATCTGATAGTATGGGAAGACTTGCCTCAAACACCTCAAGCACTGGGACATCGCTCTGGCCTTCAATTAAGTGCTATTTCAGTCAAGTTTTAACCAAAAAATAAATTTCATTAACATTACTATCAGTTTATGAAATGATTGGATGTTTTAATAAGTAATTTAAACGCAAATCAGGTTTTGTTTTCGTTATTAAGGGTTATATTGATTTAGTTTTTGTCTATTTCTTGAAATTAACTTCAAATCAATAGTTGTTTAAAACTTTTTTTCAATTCATTTAAACCTAATATTTGTTAAAATTTATTCCCATTTCTTAACATTTAATGCATTTTTACTTAAATCTCAATAAAAGTATACAAACATTGCATAAGAAATACAATTCATGTGTTTAGAGGTCTTCACAATAATTATGAATAGTTTTCTCACTTTTTTGAAATTTATTTCAATTTTTAAATTGAATTTCATTTCAAAAACATATTAATTATAAATACTTTTGTAAAATGAGTTTAAAATTGAATGAATGAATAGATTTTAAATAAAATGGTACAAAATTATTGTCATTTAGTTTAACCCAGGTTTAAATATTCAGTGAAGTTTTAGTTGGTATCTTTCTGTCAAGGGATATTTAGTTTTGGTCCACCAGTACATACCAGTGCCAACCTATCCATCCAACGGTCCGATAGGCGTTGCAAACGAGAACTCGAGGAATGGCTTTCAAATCAGTTTCTCAGCGAAACTATGTTAACTCCAGACAACAATTACTTTGGTGTAGCGGTTCAGGTGCTGCGAGTGGACAAACCGATACAATCAGACCGGCCTTATAAACAGTAGCCAAAGTTGTGGACACCATTAATATGGATCTCAATAGGGGTGAAGAATTGGTGAGAATTATCAATGAAAAGGAAATGTGAATCCAATCCCTATCACAGTCTATGATCAGCACTATATTGAGGCCCAAAACTATTTCACGTATTCATTCAACTCAAGCAATAGGTTCGGTAAAAGTATCCGATTTGTTGATCGGCGGTCAGTATTAAGACAACAATTTCGGCGTTCAGTTCAAAGATATGAAACAATTATTAATGAAAATCAGAAATGAATGCAAAAAAACAAATAAATTATTAAAAGTTAGAAAAAGTGGACAAAAATGTCATTAATTTGTTGGAAAACCTATAAAACAAAAAACATAAGAGAAATAAGAATCCAATCAATCCTTCAATCCTTCAATCCTTTGATATCTCTCTTCTGTTTCTATTCTTTTCCCGAATCTCTCTTTCGATCTCGAATTGTCTCAAATCAGTCCTTTGGAGGAAAGCCTGCCTTTCGGTGAAAGTGTCTCTACTTTTGTTGTGTTGTTTGAGTTCGTCTTCAATGCCTTCATCTTTCTTATAGTTATTCCAATCGATGGCAGACTTTGTAAGTGTTGTTAACTTAGGTTTCTTCAGCTGATCCACAATAGAGCCCAAACCACCCGTCCTTTTAAAGGGCTTTGGCGGAAGTGCTGTTGATTTTGCACTACTATTGCCATTGTTTTCACTACTTTTGTCTGCTTTAGAACTATTGGCCACTTCTTCGGTGACGGAAACCTCTTGTCCGGCGAACTCATAAGTTTTGGTTACCGTCGAAACACCAGTGCTTTTGATGCTCTCATTGTCTAAGGATTTTGTTTCACTATTTTTGGGCAAATCTTTACAAAACTCATCCCAAAGAGAGTCAGCCTTTTGTTTGAACTGATCTTCACTTAACTCTTCTTTAGGCTTGTCTTCAGTTTCGGTCACTTCTTCGGCGGTCTTCTTGTGTTTACCTTTCCTACTGCTCAGTCCATCGGCTTCAATACCGTCCTCTCCTTCACCTTCGGAACCGCTTTCGGCTAAACATCAAAACAAAAGTTTATTGAATTTAAGGGGGATTTCAGACAATTAAATGAATTACCGCTCAAAACATCTGCTTCTGGCTTATAATCGATGTCTTCTTCGTCATCGGACTCTTCTTCAGTGGTATTCAACACATTATTTAACAAATTGTTTGACATTTTTGTGAAAATAATCTTAAATTCAATAAAAATTAATGTTTTGTTTGAAAACACAATAAAAATGAAAACGTTTTTCAAATGCTTTGTAATTAATATACGTTTTGTATGAATGAGACAAAGCTTTTAATGGAGTCACTCATAAACAACGTTACGTTGCAATCAAAGCCCCTTTTTAGGGGGATTTGGGAATAAAGATAGGGCTAAAAGAGTTTAAAGGCTTTTTTCGCTCACAGAAAGCATAACATTGTCTCTGAATTGAGACAAAACTTCAGATGTTTTTCAGTGTTTTGACAGTGTTTTAGGGATTTTTCAATTGTTTATTGACTGAGAAAACCCTAAAATACTCTTTACTTATAATTATTTCCTCTTTTAATCATTTAATTCATTATTTTATTTCAATATTTAATTCAAATTTCAATTAAATAACAATTAATTTGTAATTATTTTTTGCAAAACTTGTAATAATTTTCATTAAATTTAATTCAAAAATCAATGTTTAGTTGATTTCAAAGTAAGTCTTCAATTGATTTGTGATTTTGTTTTTCATTTTGTTTTTGTAATTGAATTGAAATTTAGTTAAAAATTAATTTCAATTAATTGTGACTTCAATTAAGGCCTCAACTCATGGGTAACACAAATGCCAACTCATCCTCAAAGAGAGACCGAACTTATTCAGTGGACAGCGCTTATGACCGCCGAGAGTCCAGTAGTCCGCGATCTGAAGACAACCGCACCTTTGAGTTCGTCGCCGGCGGTCGCAAAAAACCTGTCCTCTGCTACCAGTCCTCATCGGAATACGCGGCCGAAGACATCGATGACTACAAGGTTTGGACTAAAGTTTGGTTTTGTATTTGAGTTTAATTTGAAATTAAGGGTCGGATGAGAGCCACGACTATTAGTGAGGGAACGGCTATTAATGAGAACGCATTGCCAACTGTTTTCAAATGGGAAGGTATGTCAAACCCATTGCTCTCTCCTTTACGTGTCTAAACATAGCTCATGTGTCTCAGGGGGTGGGAAGGATGTGTACATAACCGGCACATTTAGTGAGTGGAAGCCAATCAAGATGTGTCACTCTCAGGGAGATTTCGTCGCCATTATAGATGTCCCGGAAGTACTGTCTTCAACACTAACACTGATCTTATGTATACTAATAGTGATGTATTTCAGGGGACGCATAGCTATAAGTTTGTGGTCGACGGACACGAAGTGGTGGACAAGAATATCACTACCGATGAGGAGAAGAGCAATAATGTGATTGACGTACGAAAGGGTGATTTTGAAGTGTTTGAAGCGCTGGCCATGGATTTGGCCTCAAATACCAATACAAATAATAATAATAACAGTAATTGTTCTTCCGGTTCACCACCCGGTCAGTTGGCTTTGCACCCAATTATGAGATCAAATACTTATCTGTTTGTATGTTAGGCTCCTATACACAGGACATGCCTTTGAGTGCTCGACACGAGAGCCACAATAACGTACAGCAATCGCACCACATGTCTGGCGCCGGACCGCCGATACTTCCGCCACATTTACTACAAGTCATACTAAACAACCCAAACGTTAACTTCTATGAACCAACACTTCTCCCGCAACCAAATCACGTGATGCTTAACCACTTGTACGCCCTTTCCATTAAGGTATTACTCATTTAAATGTCATTTTCTAATCATTTATTAAAATATATATCAATTTTAATGTTGGCCTAAAGGATGGGGTAATGGTATTGAGTGCTACCCATCGGTATCGCAAGAAATATGTGACCACTTTGTTATATAAACCGATTTAATCATTGCTATAATTCCCGACCAATTAGTTATCTTTAAGTTCACTCCTTGTCCTCCAAACCATTTGCCACACATTTGCCACACATTATATCATTATTCCAACTAATCTTGCGTTCGGTTATCGGCATCGGAAGTACGGAAAGCTCTGTCAGACCCTTGTAGTGCTTTCTGTGTTTGATTAACTGTGAACCGACTGTTGGACAGATTGATACGACAGTTGAACCAATAGATGAGAACAATGCCGGCGAATGAGAAAACGGCAGCGTTTGTGGCTTTGGCCACACGACCTATCGGTGCGATAATAGAGAGTGAAATATGCTTTTCATTGAATTATAAACTTTTTGCCAAAATATATATAAAAATGAAAACAATTTTAGATTTAATACAAAAAAATACTAAATATTTGTAAATATTATTCACTTTTTTCTTAATTACTATTACTTTTGAAAACAATGAGTGAATCAAACAAATTATGAATTGTTTTATCAATTGATTCAAAAAAGTGTTTATTTTTTGCCCAAAAAATGTCTAAGTTTTGAATATATTTATCAAAAGTTAGAAATAATTTGTTATTAATTGTAAATAATTAATAGATTTTTGTTTAGTTTAGAAATAATTAATTAATTTTATGTCAAATCTATTGAAAGTTTTTTTTTAATTTTATTTTTGAGAAAAAGAGATAAAAAATAAAAATTAATTTAATGTCTGAAAAGCTGTTCAGTGTTTCAACTCTTCTTCAATTAAAGACCGGTTTTTGTCTAACAATTCACTTATTGTTTGAATTTTAAACCACTTTTAAGTGATGTCTGTGTACTGTCTGACAGTAGAGGCCCTGTGCGGCACAGGTATACAAGCAGTGGGACAATCAGCGACTTACTTGTGGCAGTGAATGTGATGAGTCCACAGCCGATGCCACCCAACAGGCCGTAGAGGAAGGACTCCTTAAAACAGGGGATTTTGTTTAAATCGCGGCCAAAAAACCAAACCTTTATTTCAATGAAATTATTAATTGATTTAAAGTTGAAATCAATATAAAAGTCAACAAATGATTGAATGATTGAATGTCTTTCAGAAATCACCTCTTTTTTGATGGGCTCGTCGTCTATGCCCTCAATAACGGACTGGGATTTGGAGTTCAAAGGCATTGAAATGCAATTATTATTACAATTAATAATCAATTATTCATTCATTCATTGAATTTGTTTTGAATTTTATAAATTCAATCCATAGCTAACGTCAAGGCATTAGGGAAAGGGAGGTCTTAATAGGCTCTGAGTCACAGTATAGGTGCAATCACACGATGCCTATGCCCTGACATTACCGCACAACCGGTTGTCTTCTCCACCACTGAATATGCAGTGAATCGATGAAGTGATGGATGAGTTGAGACTTCAGACAAAATAATCGTTTGTTTATTCAAATCAATAAATATTTATATTTAAACACAAAAACAAAGAGCTATTGAACTCTTCGCTGACAAACACAGATAGAGGAACGACAGGTTAGGCAGTGCCGAAGCCATCACTTTATTGAACAAACATTTGTAATAAAATTAAAAACAATTTAATCATTAATTTAATACTGATTTCAAAGGGTAGTAGTGTTTAGCCATTCAGGGGTTTATCGGATCAATAATTTTGACATTTTGTGCAAAACACTGAAAATTATCTCAAATTTAAGGTTAAAAAAGATTTTTCTTCAGATCTAATGAGTGATAAGAAAACTATAGATAAAAACAGAGTAACAACTGTTGGAATGAAATGTAGATTAAAATACATTAAAAGAAGAGTTGAATAAAAATTAACATAAATTTTGAGTTTATATTCAGTTTTGGACTAAAAATGCTTTTAATAATCGACCGAAAGCTGTCTTAAGCCTCTTGTTGTGGCTCTTCCTCCTCGAACTCGCCCTCGTCTTCGGCGGTCGCCTCTTGGTATTGCTGGTACTCCGAGACCAAGTCATTCATATTAGACTCCGCTTCCGTGAACTCCATTTCGTCCATAC
>JAQGAT010000503.1:0-29698 GCA_034687845.1 Pantelozetes paolii | reverse complement strand
ACACCAATTGTTTGGTTTATAATTTGGATGCTTTGGACGGCATTAATATGAGAACCGATTGTCTTAACAAATGTTGGTATAAAGAAGTCAAAGAATTGAATCATCGATCTTGCTTCTTTTATAATTTTGATTATTCTCGCTCATTACTGCGCAAAGAATATAATTTCAATTATTCCGAGTCATTGTTTTGTTTAAATTATATTAACTTTCATAAAGAAGTTTATATTCAAACCAACACTAAATGTGAGACTTTGTGTCAAAACGATTGCATTCAACGACTTTATAACTATAGGATTGAAACAAAGAATAATGAGGTTAACTCTTACACCTATATTAAAATTAACCATGATACATTGCCCGATCAGATAATACAACACTTTCCTGAGACAAACCCAATCTCAGCCATCTGTAACTTCGGTGGTCTGATTGGTCTGTGGTTGGGTTACTCTGTCCTCTATCTCTTGGAATTAATGATTGTAATGATTTCCAAAAAATTGGGTAAAAATAAAAAGCCCAGGGTCAATGATTTCTTTTACTTGAAAACGATTCAACAAGCTGAATTGAAAAAAGGTTCCAATAATTGCATTTATTAATAATATCTTAAAATCTGGTTAAATGAACATGCACAAAATGAATATAATTAAACCCAATATTAAAATTAAATTAAATATTATATTTTACATCAAATAAATTGTCAAATGACAGTAAATTCATTGTATGATTCTGGTATTTATTTGCCTGGTATAATAATGTATCATCAGTGTTTATCAATACTGACCAGTGTAAACTATTATAGTAAATAAATTGCTGATATGTTTCATTGTTTTTGTTTTTATGACTTACAGTAAAATCTATTAACAAATTGGAGGAAAAAAACTATTTTTCGTTCAATTGATTGCAAATAGCTTTCAATGATTGAGACTTCAAATCACTATAAGTGTTGTTTTTTTTTTGTTGGTCTTCACAAACATATTATTTTATATTATATCAAATCATTACTGGATTTCTCTCTTAAATATGTTTTGAGGCATCAATTGATTGAAAGATAAATCTATAAAATGACTTTCAATTAAAGTTTGTTTCAGAAAATAATATTATTAATGATTATTTGAAATTTTTTTATTATAGAACCTGACCTTGATGACGATTTCTTCCTTTACCCACGCTACAAGCCTGGTGGTTTGGATAGTCTAACAAAAATCTGTCATTTCAACAAAAAAGAGATACGACTTATATATCAGGGATTCAAACAAGTATTGAATAATATTTTCATTCAATTCATAATTTATTTCAATATTTTATATAAAGCTATTCATTTAGTCATTAAATATAAGACAAAATAAAAGGTCTTTTAAGTCAGAGAAACAGTAATTAGATTTGAAAATGACATTCATTTGAAGAAATCATTACATTAATTGAGACTCAGGGCCAATTCTCTCAATGTTTGAAATGTTTTCCCTTTTATTTCGTAATTCATTAAAAATATTTAATTAAAGTTAAAATTGAAAAATCATTTCTCAAATAACAGATAAATGTAAATTGAAAATAAATTACATTACAAATAAACCCCTTTATTTTTATGACATCTAAATTAAACTGGATACTTCCATAGAAGAACTAGCTCAGTATTATTAATAATAAACTATTATCATAAGTAAAAAGTTGCAAAAGCTTTAAGTCTTTTTACTTTTAAAAATTCATAAAATAAAAAAGTAATCCCAAAATACCTTATATTTCAATCATTACATAATTCAATATTTCATTTCACCTTGAGCGAGTACCAAGACTACAGGTGCTATTATATAAAAACAACATAAGCATACATATAACCGACAATTAAATCATTTCCACAAAACATACTAAATATAAAAAATTAATTATTAATAAAATTTAGTAAATATTTGGCATTTATTTGATTAGGTTTTGAGTAAATGAAGCAAAAACTCAATCAATAATTAATTTCAATACAAAATTGTATTAAATTTTTAATTCAATTATTTAATTAAGTAATAAATGTTTGATTGAATAGTAAAACAGGTTTTCAAAGAATATTCTTGAATACAATATAGGGTTGGAATTGTAATGCAGGGGTTGTTGGCAACAGAAGCACAGAATGAGTCTCAACTGTGATTACAATTTGGCTTTTGTTAAACATTAAACAAATTGAACTCATTTTTAGGTTTAAATATCCATTACTTTGTTTGAAAATAATGTTAATTGAAGTTTCAGTTAAATTATTAAAAGCATTACAACTTTGGGTTAATTTTAATGAAATGTCTTTAAAATAACGATATTTTAATGAAATTTGTTGTTTCACTTTGGCGTAGGAATGCCCGACCGGTATCTGCACTGAAGATGACTTTAAAGTGATTTTTGCAAAATATTTTCCATTAGGAGGTAATCATTACTAATGAAGACTCAAATCATTTTCAAACAAATAGTTATTAATTATAATTTTAAATCTAATTGTGTGACAGACGCCACAAAATACGCACACCTTGTCTTCAATACCTTCAAATCCATGGGTTGTCAGTCGACAGGAGTTCTCAATTTTGAGGCAATTCTTAAACCTTTAATAAAATTAATATTTTATACAACTTTCCTAAAAAACAAACAAAACTTAATGTTTGCAACACTTTCTCAGACAACACATTGTATTCACTCTTTTTGTTGCGTTCACTGAAAATCTTTAGAAATATTTTTTTGATTTAAGACATAATAAAAAATACAATACAATACCTGTCCAGTAATACCAGTGCTCTAACCATTGAATGTGAAAAACATATCCATATTTTACAATTACTCTAAACTCTTATAAAACATTAAATGCTTTGTTTTGTACAGCAATTCCTAAACATGTTGTCATCTCTATCTCGCGGTTCATTACTCGGTATAAAAAAGCACTTATTTTATTGATTTTTAAAATTACTTTTTCAGTTATATTATTACAAATACTTAACACATATTAGAGCAGAGATTATATTGATTTTTCTCCACAACTAATCTCACAATTTGTAGACTTGTGTTTTAATCGTCTCTTTTGTTGCCTTTATTTTTTGCTATACAACAAAACTTTTCAATAGAGAAACTGCACTGGATTTTTGGTTTGTATGATATCAACGGAGACGGGTATATAAGCAAATCAGAAATGTTAATCATTGTTACCGCCATTTATGACATGTTAGGTATAAAAAGACATTTTTATCATTTATTATAACTTTTTAATTAATAACAAAATTAATTCAATTATTAGGCGATTATGTCAACCCCTTTGTCGACTCTGCGGCGCCTAAGGATCACGTGGAGAGGCTCTTTCATGTAAGCCATTGATAACACCTTTCCCTTAATTATCAATCACTTTCTCAGACAATTGTTTTGTTAAGTTTTATGCAATAAATACTGCAATCGATTGCATCTAATCCTGTCTTAGAGACAAATAACTCTTATTTTCAATTAAGGGTTTTTAGCAACAAATCTGTTGCAAACACTTTGACTAAAAGCTAATTAATTCCCGGCTTTCAGTACTTGTCATATCAGGGTCATTCAAAATTTAATTATTTACATCTCAACTTAATATTCTCAGTCGTAATGCATATTAAAAAATATTTGCCTAATATTCAATAAAACTCATAATATTTTGTGTATTTATGACAAGTAAGCAATATTCAGGTCAAATGCATTGGTAGTAATTGAGTCCAGGTCTTAAATAAATGATATAAAAGTCTTTTTGTATATAAAACTCATGAAAGTTATGATATTTTTATGCATTTTTCATATGTTTTACAACAAATACTATCCAAGAGTTTATGCAATTGTGAGCCTATTGTGCAAATACAACAGTGCGTTACTCAAACGTCTGAGATTTAGTTACTATCTGTAGACTAACTACTTGTGCTCTAATCTTGAGAATAAATCTTCGACACAGAGAGTATAGGATAAGTCAGCGCACAATGAAATACATTTGATTGATGTTCAACACTAATGACAGCACCCTTTCAGTTGATAGATGCCGATAAGGATGGGGTAATCTCTTTTGAAGAATTCACTCAATGGTGTCAAAAGGTATGCTTTAAATTAATAAATACCCCTTAAATACCCCTTCACTCAAGTGCTTTGTGAATAGGACGAAGACAGAGCACAAGCGCTTCTGATGTTTGATACGATATTTTAATGTTGAAAACATACTGTTTCTCGCATTTGAATTGAGAGTTAAGTAGTAATTGATTTCAAAATTTCATTCAATGATATATTACACATAAAAAATTGATTTATAGTTTACATCCCTGTAATCATTGTTCACAACAAAAATGTCAAACTTTTGCCTCAAATATAAAGTTTAAAAAATAAAGTTATATTTAAATAGATTTATAAATTATAGACGATTTGAACGGATATTAAATACAAATACTTTGCTATAACTTAATACACATTTCCAGTGATTTAATGACACAAATGGTGACCAAAAACACTGAAAATATTTGTATTAAATGAGAGATATTGTAATCATTTTGTTGAACTAAAGTAACAAAAAACAAATACAATTGAAAACAAACAAATGATTTGAAGACTGAAAACGCCTTTCGTTTCATATATTGAGCACAGAATGCAATCAAAGATTAATTCAATTAAGAAATTATTGATTTTATTTTGCAATCAAAACACTGTTTTTGTTTTCAAATAATTCACTCTTTTGTAACAATTGTGTACATTTTTAAGCACTGATAGGAAATAGAGTACACAAGTGTACTATTAAAGAGACCCTGTGCCAAAACCATCAAATATTTCCAATCTATTAACCCTTAAAAGTGTATAATTTGACTAAAATAATCCTAAATTCATGTAAATAACAGTAATTTTGAATAAAAATTTTAAATCAAATAAATTGTATAAAATATGAAATCTATTGATTGATAAATGGATTGAAGTTTTAAAGAATTTAATACTTCATGAGATTAACAGTGTTTGACGTATAAAACAAATTTGAATCAACTGAGATATATAGTTTGTTCGTTGTGTGTATGTATATATAAAGTGCTGTTAAATTAAAAAGGCGGCAAATAAGAATTGTGAAGATAATGCCACTTGAATAAGTCATAGTCAGAAATCAAATTCAATACAAATTGACACAATTATATTTGAATAAATTTTAGATAATGTGTGAATAAATAAAAAATTTATTAAAGAATTTAAATCAATTTTTCATTTAGTAAATCAACTAATAATTCAGACAATGGCTTTTTAAGAAAATTAATTTCATCTAAAAATGTCTGTATTTCATAATTGTATTCAATGAAAAGAAACGACTCAATATATTTCCTTAAAATTCCCGGTTTTGTCTAAAAAGATAGTTATATTAAATATAAAATAGTGTCTTACTAAATACCTTCTCATTTGCATTTAATTTCAATAATTTCCGTATTTATTTGGCAGCAATATATTCTTCAGGAGTGCCACCAAGGATTGGAATTAGTTTCTTAGTTTCTGTAAACCAAATGAACGCAATTTGTCTCATAATATCTTCGGTAATCTTTCGATTATTCATTATTTTATTAACAGTTTTATAAAAATTAAATTTACATTGCTCGTAAATGCTGACAATTAACAAGTGGAAGCATTTCTGTCATTTCAATCACTTCTGACAGCCCCGTAGGGCATTTTTTGAAAAATATTTTGTAAAAAATATTCTTTTTAATATTATATCTATAAATTCCCCAAATATTACTTTGATACCTCAAGTAATTGCTGAGATGGCGTGACCGTGCATTGCAGGAAAATATGCCCCTTCAATAATCAGACTTTTATTACGTAGGATTTGATTGTTATAGCGGACTCGAGTTTTTTTCATTACAATAAATTTCATGTGTCCTTTTTACTGTCCAAGTATGCTTGTAATCGGAGATAGCCAAAGGGGGTAAAAAAGTATTTTAAATATGTATTCAGTGGTTTCAATGGGACTAATGATCAATTGTTGGACAACGAATGTTTCCGGACACTCCACTAACAGTAATCTATCGATCATCAAAAGTGAAATTTTTGAAAAATATTAGTCAACTTGCGGCCATTTTGAATTTTTTTTAAATATTTTTTTGTGAATTAATAAAAATAGGTTTAAATATTTCTTAAAATCTTCTTTTGATTTTTCAATAGTATATTAATGTATTGAATGGACTCAGTGGTAGTGTTGGTAGACTTGGATCAAATGAAAGGTTCTTGGATGGAGTCAGTGATGGTGTTGTTACTATTAAATATTATTTCAATGTTTATATATATATATATAGCTCGCGATATTTGAATTTGAAATTTGTTTATATTTCTAAATATTTTCACTTAAAATGCCTTTTGTCTTTAAATATACGGATCAAACCATTCATCGAATTGCACAAATATATTTTGATAAGACTAATTCTACTACTTTTGACATCATTGTCGACAATTGGTTCAGTGCGGCGAAAGAAATTCGCAGTTATGTTTCTGTTCGCAATTCAAAGGTATAAATACTCCAGATATTATAGATTTTTAACTTTTTTTTGATTAGATTTCAAACAAAATAATCGTTCAGTTTTTTACTACCCTTAAAGGCAGATATTATAAAGAGATTGAACACTATTTGAAAGTCATCTCTTCTAAACTGTCTAAAAAATTGATTAAAAACAATCCTTTGACTGATATTTCAAACCCATTAATTCCAAACACAAAACAAACATTAATTGAAATGAATAGAACGGCTAAACAAAAACTATTTTCAGTATTCAATGGCAAACAAATCTCAATTGACACTGATTTCATTGAACAATCAAAAAGATTTTGTTTCGATTTCAAAACTATTACCGATAAAAAAACAAAATACAAACTATTGGTCTCAAAGTATAGTGATTCCGTCATAAATGAGTCATTAAATAACGGTAATTGCTGGTTTGGAGCACTGGCGACACTATTATATGGACAGAAGTCGTTTCATTTTATTGTAAGACTCTTGTTTTTGTATGGACTTATTGTTCAAAATGTAAGTCCAATAGTTTTGTCTCAATTTTGTTTTATTGGCACTCATTATAAGAACCCTTCAGTAGGTTTGAGTGAAAATAATGTCATATTTGGCCAATATCTTGAACATTAGTGTGAAAAATAGCTTTGCTTTGACCGATATACCGTTTGCAGTTATGCCCAATACTCTGATAACCTCTAAAAACACCTCTAATAAAAGGACAGTTACTTTGGTTTGGACTTGAAGTGAAGAACTGTTTGACAATGAAGTCCATGAATTGTTTCATATATATATGCAATGATACCTTAAATTGTCATTTAATTATTATTTATTTATTTATTTCATTAAATTTTATTTGAAAATTGAAATTATAGGCTTGACTCATTCCTTGTTTCATATTATCAAAGTGATTTAATTTTATATATCATAAGTTATTACTGTCTTATTTTAACCTGAAATAGGACACATTCAGTTATACTAAATTAAATTAATATAAAATATAAGGTGAATAACAAATTTTCAAAATTTAACTTGTTATGACTGTGCGGCTGACCAGAATCGGTAGCCGACGGTAATAGCAATAAAAAGCAAAGCGTTTGAAAACAAAACGTTTATTAATCAAAGCGTTTGCAAAACGAATAGAAAACGAATGACAAAGAGTGCGAAAAAAGCGTTAATAAAATGTATTTGAAAAGCGTTGGGCTTCTGATTGGTTGGACTGCCTGTGCGCGGATGTATTGCTAGTGACGCCTGTTGTCACAAACTAAACTTGTTTATTAGGGGAACATTATTTTAAAAATGTGTCACATCTTATCATTATTTTTAAAAATTAAGGGTTTACTTAATCAAGGGTGGGAAATTAACATGAGTATTTATTTGAACCCAATAATTAAGACACGAATAAGAGTTGAATCAAAAACATTGTTAAAGAATAAGAAATACAAGAGTTGTGTAAAGGAATGGCATATCTGTAACACTGGGTCTGGAGTTAGGGTTAGGAATATGTTTTATAAGGGATGTTATGTGGGGTTTAGTATGTGTGATACGCAACGACAGAGGGAATTGACTCCGGAGTCAAATACTTTTGATTTATTTCTTTTCCTGCGCATACATGTGCTCATTAAATACATATACTGTATATTGATATTAATTTAGGCAAAGAATTTCAATAACTTTTTTGTGATCCTTTATAATCATTTTTCTATTAATATTGAGTAAAAGGTTTAACATTTATGAAATTTATTAACAATATACAAGTTTATATTTGATATACCCTCTCTTATAAATAATATTCAGGGTGATAAACAAATAAAGACTACAAAATTACTCTGCACTTTTGAAAACCTCAGTCTTTGGTGATATGGGTTTTTTGCTGTAAAGAATAAATATTGGACAACTGGTGTCTGTCTTCTTAAGTGTTATCGGGTAAACAGTGATTCTTAGAATAAGGGGTATATAAGAGAATTATGGGTTACCAGGGTCTTAGGTCTGGTAGTGAACGCCTTTAGAAATGTAATATCAGTCGCGGTATATGTAGTGATAGTCGTATGGGATCTCAATATTAATGTAAAAGATTGAAAGGTTTTTCACCAATAGAATACTAGAATATTATGACGTGGATACTTTTTAATTAATTTAATTAAGGAAATGAATACCATCTGAATATTTGTCTTATATTTTATGCCAAATCATCGATAGTTTTGTTGAAAAAATATTGTTTTGAATTATTTTCATATAATTGTGATTCAAATCAATTGATAAACTGATAAAAGGAAACAATGTTTGGAAAGAATGTAATAATCATTGCATTAATTGTCATTCAATTGACAATCATTTTTGGTGGACAACCTAAAGAAAATTATGGCTGTGCGAAAGGCACTATAAACTTGTAGTAAGTTTAATTTATTAATATTAAATAAATATATTTTAATTTTATTAAATCTTATTTTAAATAAAATTCAACCCAGATTAAATATTAAATAAATTTTAACAAAATATGTAATTAATTTGTAATATCATATCATTTTAATGGTTAAGACACCCAATCCGTGCACCGATTATTGAAAATTAAATCTTAATTTATTTCATTTTAACTAAATCTCTTAATTTTGTCCATTTAGTGAAAAATGTGATCTCAAAGTTGCCATGGATGGTAATTGCTGTACTAAATGTTGTACTCAAGGAAAGCATCCTCAGACAAAGAAAATCGGTATTTTTTGTTTTGGAAAGGAATCATGTCCAAAAGTATGATTTGTTAAATTTACTATTTTAATTAATATTAATATGTATTTCAAATATATGTATAATATTATCAATAAATAGTGTTTTTTGTCATTTGAAGAATGTATGTTTATTTATTAATAGACAGTGCTAGGATCTGTGGCTTTTTTTATTAGGCAGTCTCAAAAGTATAGCGCAATTAACAAATTTCGTATTGAATAAAAATTTGTAAAAAATAATGAAATCTAAATTAAAATAATAGTTTAGAAATTAATTCATCCGGAATTTAAGATGTAAAGAACAGATTTTATACACTAAGAAAAATAAAATATTAAAAATAACATTTTTATTTACAATTACGGTACTCACATAAGTTAATTTAATAATTTAAATTTGATCTGTTGGTATAACTATGATCAAATGATGAAATATTTTAATATTAAATAATTCGTAATTATCAATTTTTAAATTAATATATTTGAATCTAAAATACGCTCTAGATATTTTTAACTTATTTTTAGCAACTTTATGATTAGATTAAAATTAATGGATATATCACTTAAGATAAATGAATATAATTTAATTTATTTATAAATTAAGTAAACTATTTTAATTTTAGTTTAATTTATTATTAAAATTGGAATTTTAAACCAGAATTAATTTAATAAATTATATCATTTGATTTATTAATTAAACCAATATTGAGTCAAATATTTAAAAAATTATGATTTTCAATTTAAAATATATTTTTTTTGTGTATAAAAATTTAAAATTATGTTTAAGTTGAGAGATTCTCTCAATATCTATTGGGACATCAAAAATTAATTTAAGATACAAGTTATGAGGGTTTAAGTTGGGAGGGAATACATAATGTATTTGTATGGGAATGAATCGGGACCTCCATATTGGCTTCAAGTTGGCAGGGAATTCAAGTTAAAATGATTTAAAATACAATGTTTAACTGTATTTGATACCTAATCCTTAAACTGGAGTCCAAATCACAAACCAAATTTTCATTTTCTAAATTTCACAATTTCTTTACTGATAAAAGAAATTCATTTACTGAACAAAACATTGAATAGTATTTGTTTGTTAATTTTAATCAATTTTTATAATTACCATTCAATTAAAATTAATTTTTTTGATTCTTAAATAAAATTAAAAAAATTATTTAGAAATGTTTAAAATTTTATTTTTTACGCTTTACTTTTGGAACTACCTTATACAAAACAGCCACAGATCCTAGCTCTGATAATTACTCTATAACTTAGCTAACGTTCCTCTAATATCAACTTTATTGAGGTTTTATAGTAACGCAGAGTATTTTCCCAAAACATTAAATTAAATATTGTCCTCAAATCAATAGTAATAATAATAAAACTAACTGTTATATGAAATTAATAATAAAAATATGTGCTAGCACAGTTATTATTAAATAATTAAAAGTTTGAATATTCAATGTATCGATTTTGGTTATAATAATAATTATATACACTGTTTATTATACAGTCATACAAATTCACTATTGCCCGATTTTAATGTTGAATAAAATTATCATGATACTGTATTTATTTAGATTTTAATTCTGATTTAGAACCTTTAATTATTATAGAATCAGGGTAAATAACTATATAATCAATTTAATTACAATACAATATTTTTTTGCTTATTTTCACTGTAATTATTAATTATCAAATTAGTGTGCAATTTAAATTTTGACTAGCTTATAATTTAGTAGAACCTTTATAATTTAATCGTGATTAAAAAAATCAAATATACCCTAGACAAATTTAATGCAATACTTAACTTTCAGAATCTATAAAGTTGAAGTAACTCATAACTGTTATTTTTTGAGGCTAAACATTTCTATCCTTAAATAATACATAGAAATTATAAATTATATAATCACCATGATAATTTATACAATATATTAGAATTAGAATATTGTTATGCACCCTGATCACAATTATTAAAGATTTTAAATTTAAAACAAAATGTAAAATAATTACCAAGATAAAATAATTCTAAAATTTGAAATCGTTCAAACTTTGTATTTGTGATTCTGTAATGTAGTTATTGTTATAATTTATAATATGAAAGGTGATAAATTAATTACTTCTTGTGAATTTTACTTCTCTTTTATTTTGAAAACAAATTGTTTTGACATTTAAATTGAATGATAAGAAAATGATTGCATATAAGATATGAGTGTGCTTGATAATTTATTATACTGTATTATTAAAGTTATTATAACTTTATCTATTGAATAGTAATATTGAATGTGAGTCCAAATTATTATCAAATGAGATATCATATGAAATGTATTTATCTATTGGTACACTCGTGACAGCTATTGACAAAGATATTGACTAAACTGTATAATTTAAGATTATTGGACCAAGATCGTCAATGAAATGATTTCTTGTTATACTGTATATATTTTATATTAATTATTTTGCAGTTTATGAAAAATAATTATTGTTACCTGATTATTTAATATTTAAACAATGAGCTATTTTATTACAATATAACATTAATCCATTTAAATATGTATCTTCAGCAATTATCACTGCTAATTTATAAGTGAATCAAAATTTAAAACTAATCTATTTGAAACATTTAACTTGATGATTTAATTTTTACAAAAATTATTGAAAAATGAGATTTAATTCATTTTTAACACAATTTATATAAAATATTATTTCAACATTTATGGAGAAAAATAAATTAAACAATTAAAATTTGATCGTATTTATTTGACCATGTTAAATTTAGTATGAATATTTGTACTTCCAATTAATTAGAAAATGTTTAATATCTGAAATCAATTAATAGACAAGAAAGGAGTGAATTGTAATTAAATATATCAATTGTAAACCAAATAATTATAAAATATTATACATAGAAACAATATATTTTCAATTTCACCTGTCTATTATATTTTTATTACAGTAAAATATCGTTTCTGTCATACATGATTTTTCAGAGAATTTGATGATAAAAACAATCATATGACAAAATTGATTATCTATTAAAAATCGTCCAAAAATTACGTCATAATTAATTTATATAAAATTAGTTAATTTATGCGAAATAACAATCTTTATATGATTAATAAAATTACACAAAAGTATTTACTTTCCAATTATAATAAAAGATCATGTTTTTCTTAATATTTTGTAAAATAAAATATAAATTACTTGTTAACAAATTAATATAAACTTATTTAATTTAATAAATATTGAATGAGTTTGTATAACTTTGTAGTATTTTATATTTCTAATCAATATTCAGATTAATATTAATTAGTAAGGGTTTTCAAAATCGTCTTCATATAAATTAACTATCATTAAGGATTTAAATTTATTTAAATTAGAACGTTTAACAATAAATAATTGATTATAATATCATTTAATAATTTAAAAGTTGATTATTTATATTATCTAATTTGACTTAATTAGTCATTTCAAATTATCACATGACAAATTTAAATTTTTAAAAAATTAATTTTCAAAATTGTGATAATTTATAAATGTTGATAAAAATAATCCTATTTTACACTAAATGTTTTCTAAATGCTTGCAAAAATTAGTGATAAAATCCAATACCTGACAAAAACGATACTTGACAGAATCAATACTTTTTATCATTAGGTTTATAGGGAAAGGGTAAGTGTTTTATAAAAGTGGTGACAAAAACGAGAATATGACAGAAACCATAGATGATGAAAACCATATTTTACTGTATCTATAAATAGACTAAAATCGATATCAAATGAGTATTTAATAGTAAATAGACTTTAAAAACGTTAAAATTAAAGATAATTTGTGAGTCTTTTGATTGATTACTCTCTTCTCTAATGACTATTAGATGGAAAAGGGATTCAATTTATTACATGACTGACAAAGTTATCAAATTTACTAATTATGTAAAAAAATTAATTTTAATTTCAAAACTGATTTAATTGATGTAAAATATCAGAAACAGATGTTGACTGACAAACCTCTGGCCGAACGGCTCGCCTGTTTCAGTAGCTTCTGATAGTTCACTGTTTGGTTATCTTTACGATTAAAAGACTGAATATCTAAATTGATTTCATGTCCAAAGTCTTCCTCTTTGAAGACAGTTTGAAGACTGGTTTTAATGAGATTATGAGTCAAATCTGTTTCGTCGACAATGAGTGAAATGTGATGCCAATCGTATTCACGTATTATTTTAACCATGAAATGTGAGACACGATCTTTAGTACAACAAAATAATTAACATTTAATTAGTGATCATTAATGACTGAAATGCAATCAATGTTATTATAAATCAAAATATTTTATGATTTTATTTATACATGCAATGAATTTCAAGAATATTTATAATAATCCAAATATTAATTAATTAATTGTTAATTAAAATTCAAATATTTAATGAAAAATACTTTCTTTTTCTTTGATCACAATTCAAATTATTTATAATAAATGATATTTTACTGAAATTTTAATTAAAATTAAACAATCATTTCATACCCAATGAAAAAGCCATTCTTGTGAGTGAAGTGTAGGTGTTTTTGCGTGAAAATTCAATACCAATCCCTCCGGCAGTGAAAATGGGAAGATTCCAATACGAGGCCATTCTGGCCACAGGATCCAAAGCTAGACTACAAGCGGGTCCAATAATCACACTGACCTTTCTCAAATAAAACTCTTCGGCCACCAGAGCGCCTGCAACGTTGGCAATGCAAGCATTTTTGTCTTTGCGTGCAATCAAATTGAACCTTAAGTGGGGATAAATTCTTCGCACCCTCTCAATACCCAATTGAAGGGCTGGTTTGACCACTTCAAACGACACCGGGATCTCTGCCCTCTGGGTCATTAACAGAAATATGTTTATTTCGGTTACTTCAGAGAGAATCAGATCCGTTGTCTGTCTTCGGGGAGGATATAGCGTCACATTTGGTGTAATCTCCGAATTCACGGAAAGCTTTCTATCATTTAGTATCAAACTGGCGGTCAATACGGTTAAGGAAAGTACTATTTGTCCAAACATTTTGAGATCAGTAGTCAATGAAAGACTGATATAAAGTGTTCAAAATATTTCACTTATTTTTACTTTTAATTCATTTTTTCTCGATTTTTCATTTCGTTTTGTGTTTCAGTCTCTCTATTATAATATTATAAGAAACCCAGAAATGAGAAACAAAATTCATTATAACTATCAATTGACACGATATTAAAAATTAGGATCCACTGGTCAGCACAGGTAGTATGTGATAAACACGAGCGATATGATTTCAATCTTGGATCTTAAGAGTCACGCAATTATTTTTATCAAATATAAAGTAAAATTTTATTACACATTATGTCAACATTTAAAAAAAATCAATTCTTAATCCAATCATTATTTTCCTATAAAAAAATAATCTAATGATTGTTTTGGTCCTCAAAAAGCAAACCATTTGTTGACTCTTTAATTAAAAATTTTATAAAACAATTAAAGATAACAAAAAGTTGTGTAAAATATAATCACTTATTAATGCAATCTCTTTATGAAAATAATTTGTATTATTATTTCTTTTTGAAGAAATGAAACCTTTTTTAATAAAACTTTAATTAATTTTTATATTTTTATTGCAAAACATTTTTATGGTTTATATTTTTCAAAATTTCTATCCAATTATAGTAATTTGAGATTTTTCCAATTCAGGGGGTAATATATAGAAAATGCAATCAAGGGAGATTTGTGAGAATGTGATACAATTAAGTACTGACTAAAAGTCAAAATAACTCATTTATCAAATCATTTCTAAGTTAATAATTAGATTTTATTTTGCTTTAACTAAAATATTTGAATTCCCCTGAAGTGTTAATATTAAAAGGGTTTCAACTTTTATTTAAATATCAATGTACTGTAAAGTTGGTTGCTCATTTAAATGTTAATTACATTGTACAATATATAGATATTTTAAAATCTCTATTTTGCAATACATCAAAACATCCTGGTTAACTAAAATTCGCTCACTTTTTTATCAACAGTTTATTAAACTTTAATTTCTATGAAAACATTGATTTTAGACTAAATTTATTGAAATTTATTCAACTATTGATTTAATTTAAAAGTATTTAAATGTTTGCTATAATAATCTCATCAGTGATTCAAAACATCAAATCTGTTAAACATTCGGCAAAAAGTGTTTTTAAGTATTTTCGTAATATATTTGGAAATTTTGAAAAATGTAAGTTTTCACTCAATATTCAGTGAAATCTGAGGGGAATTTAAACAAAAATTTCCAAAACATTGCTTAAATCTGATTATAATATCACTTAATCTTCAAGTTTTAAACCAAATGTTTGGGAAATTTTGTTTTCAAATCTAAATAATATTTGTATTTGTATTGAGAAGTAATTCCTGTAATAAAACGCTCAAACATTATGTTCAGGCAATGAATCAGTTCATAAACATATCTATTATTAGACGCGTTGTCTGAATAAATATTTTTGATTCAAAACTTCAAAATAGTTTTTTTTCAAACTGTCTCTCATTTGTAAAACAAGTCTACAATTGAGTGCTGTTTTCAAATTCAGTTATGAATTTGTGTTAACTTTCAAAACAGATGACATAAAACTGAAAAAATGCTTAAATACTATCTATTGGTCGTAAAACTTGTGATTATAATAGTGTTTGACAACAATTACAATAGAGTGCTGTCATTAGAAGTGTCATCCAGTCCTTCAGCTCTGTTAATATCATCAGTGTCTCCATTATCTCATACATCAACCATAGCATCCAACATAAGTATCAATACTACCAGTGCTAACATAACTGGTGAAAATGATGCGCAGAGGAGAGCAAAGGCTGAATTTGTTGTAACAATAATCTCGTCCTTTTTTATTAGTCTAACGGCTATTATATTAATTTTAATTATGATTTATGAACTGTTCGTCAACAAAGAGGAAACGTCTGAAAAGGATGTGACAGACAGTCATCCAAACCCTCCTTAAAAGACATTCGTTTGTGATTTGAACTAAAACTTTGTGTAATATTTTTAATTTTCAAATAAAACCCATTTTATGTCAAATATATTGTATTGAATGTTAGACATAATGAAAAACTAATTAAACATTTATAACAGATATAAAATTACAGTCAATACTCAATTCAATAGTGAAAACACAGTTTTCAAAGGAAAACATAGTTTTCAACATTCAATCGGAAATTCAAACCAATTTTTATATTATTTTTTGTCTGAATTCAAAGCATTTTTTCATTCTTTAGGTTTTAATCTATTATTTCAAAACAAAATGCAATAAAATATCAGTTATTATAATAATTTCATATAAATTATGATTTGAGTGAAGATTTTGTCATAAATTGTTGATAAGGTGTGTAAACATTATATTTGTGCTAAAAATAGATAACAATATATATATTAATAATTTGAGAAATGGTTACTCGAGTTGTAAGCGATTGACTGAACGCCAAATACAATCAAATACTTTTGAGGGCAAGAGTTCAGCCAAAGACCAGATAATAGCCACAAGTAGTCCACAACATCTGTATCTTATCTCTGGTTCTTCACTAGTAATGGCAGCCTTTAGAGCATCGATCACTTCAATGGGATTCCGGGCTTTAGTCACTTGTTTAGCATAACTGGCCTTAAATGTCTCAAAACACTCGTTGCCATAAACTTCACGTATAGTGGACTCACTCTCTGACCAAACCTTATCTTGAAGTTGAAAAACAGTTTCTATGCTTGAGATCGGTGTCCTATTGTCATAGTTTATAGGACGGGTGGGTACGGATGGGAAAAGAGATAAAAACAAATAAGTGTCTCGTTTTGTGTATTTATATTCAATATTAGTATTGATTTAATGTAAAGATAACTACAAATACCGATAACACGAGGGCTCAACACTTATAACTCGGACACCAAACCTAAACATTTCTCTTCTTAACGACTCATTGAATGCAAGCAAAGCATGTTTAGAGACACAGTAAGCACTGTAGCCATCGATGGCCAGTCGTGAGGCAATACTGCAGACGTTAACTACTCTTCCGCCCGATTGGCGCAAAAGTGGCAAATATTTTCTGGACATACGGATAGCGCCAAACAAATTGACGTCTAATAGGCGTTTATAAGGCTCTATACCTTTACCCCATTCCACAAACCCTGAGTGAAAGACCCCGGCGTTGTTGACGAGCGCCCATAAATGCAATTTGTTTTGTGATATAATTTTTGAAATCTCATTGAAAGTGCTATCTATTTGTGAATCATTAGTGACGTCCAGTTGTAATGCAATCACTCTTTCAGGAAATATAGCGGTTTGTGTCAAACGTTTTGCTGAATCGCTGTTAACATCAAAACAGGTGGCGATTGTATAAAAGCCCAAATGGTTTAACTCAAGCGCTAACTGATTGCCAAAACCCGAGTCACAACCGGTGATAATCACTGCTTTATCACTGGTTGTAATTAAACGCTTTGGGGTTAGGAATAGATTCACTCTTTTGTAAAGTTTGAAACAAATTATTGAAACGATTATTGATTTTCCTATAAAATTGAGTGCAATATTGATTGACTCAATGAAGTTCAACAACAAAACTATTGACACAATTGTTAACAATATTTGAAAGTATATTTTAAAAGACATAATTAGTTATATTACACAATAACTGTCCTTTTGTGTAGCCCTGGATTGAAATCGCATTTAAAGATAAAGATTAGAGAAATAATTGTTTGAATTTTGTTCACAAAAGTATATATTTTTTTTAAAATTATTCACTAAAATATGAAATATATTTTATGAACACTCGTGTCGGTCAACAAAACATTAAAATATCTAAACCTGTTTTACAACCTTAATGTCAAACTTGATTACCTGTTCTCAGAATTAAGTTATAAATTTTGGTCAAATTAAAGCCAACAACAGATGCCTTTCCACTCGCAAAGTGATGAACAATATAATGATATTTATGTGTTTTTCAAATCAAATTATTTGAATAAATGTCTAAAAGTCATTGCAATATAAAATTATGACCATTGGCTTCAGACCCAGGGGTTAATTGGATAATGAGATTAATATATTGCAGACAAACCTCACATTATTTTATTTTTAAGCATTCAATAATATTCTGTAAACTAATGATGAAATTATAATTTAATTATTTGTCAAAAACTCTTAAAATAATATTAAATTTCAATTCATTTAAAGTATAAGTAATTTATATCTCAATTAAAATGATTATAACCTTAAAAGTGATTTATATTCTGCTATATAATACATAACCATAGCTTAGATGACAAACATCTCAAAAATCTCTGTAAGACTTCATCCAAGACTTCACATAAATATACATCAAATTATGGGTTAATAGGGATTATATCATATTTGATCCAAAAAGGGTTTTGTTTACTTTCAGATCACTTTCTAAGTGAATATTTAATTGAATTTTCATCCAATCGTTGGACTCTTTATAAGATATAATAACTAATAATTTAATATTGAATTTCATTTAATATTAATAAATATTTATTGATTCCAATTTATTATCAGTGAATAGATATTAAAAATAATACAGTAAGCTAGGAATAAAGCCAATTGTGGTTGGGTAAATCAAATTTCTCAACTATAATATACAAGTACAATCTCTATACTGTTACAGTACAATACATGTAAATATAATTTTAAATCATTTTATATTTTCTTTTTGAAATGATTTCTAAATAAAACCTTTTATTAGATCTTTGAATATTACATCCTTATATTCCCCTGAACAACAGTTCCCACATACTTGAAAACATCTTGAATGGTTTGACAAAAGATGTTTTGTACATCACAATACAATAAAAATCAACTTGAGCACATTCTGCAAATATTATATTAGTAAACGAAAGTACAGTTATTTTTGACTCTATTTTTACTTTCTTTTCATTTATTTAAACAAAAATACAATTCAGACTTAATGTCCAGAAAAAAGACAATAAACAGTAATATAATTGAATGAAAGTATAGATAATGTTTATGATATACTCTGAGCCATAAGATTGAACACAAGAATCACTACTTCTCCAGACATTACTGTCTCAACAAATGAAAGCTGAAATAAATTAATGAATATTTTAATTATAATTATTATATTTATTGCTGAATATCACAAGTGATTTGTTTTATAATTAAAAATATTTCATTAAAACTAACATTTATTTTGTATTTTAATAATTATTTTGTTTACAATTTCTTTCACTAATTATAACTATATTTTATGATTCAATTGTTTGTTATCTTTAGTTCAGACAAAAAACTGTTTATTAAATATGAGATTCTTTTGCAAAAATTTCCTTTCATTTGACGAAAATTGAAATTTTTAATTTCAGTTTTCCGAAGGAACTGAAATATATAGTTTGATCGGGATGTGTGTGTATGTATGTATGTATGTGTGCCCCCCCCCCCGCTGAAGGGAAAAACTTTAACAATACTTTTAAAATCTGAAATTTTCAAAATTTTAAAAATTTTTTATGATTTTAAAAATTTTTATGATTTTAAAAATTTTCATGATTTTAAAAATTTTCACATTTCTAAAATTTTACTGAAAACTGAAATTATAGGCTTGACTCATTCCTTGTTTATTATAAATTGAATTCAATGTTAAGAGTTGTGCGGTCTTTCATAATAAGATAAAATTTGAATGAACTAATGGTGCAAACAGTAAAGTAGGTGTTGAGAGGAAAGTGAAAAACACATAAATGAGATAATAATTTAGTGTTTATACAAAAAATTGCAAACATTTGCACAAAATTTGAATCAATTTTTCATAAGAATTCAATTCAATGAAAACTCATAAACAATTCAAGCGTTAATATAATAATTACTGCAAATGCTATAAAAACTTAATTGAAAGTATCAAGTTATATTTATTAATAATAAGTTATTATATTGATACTTCAAAAATTGATTTTTATATTGTATTAAAAAGAAAACTTCAAATAATAAAAAAGACTTTGATTAATTAAATGACAATCTATTTATACCAAGTTCAATTATTTTGAAAAACGTTTCAACTGTTGACAACATTTTTAAAATTTTAAGCATTTATAGCAAAATATTTGTCAAAAATTAATTTGTTTTCAAAATTCCTAAATGATATCAAAATTTCTGTAAAATTAATGAATTGTTGAAATTATTTAATCTATTGAAACTCTAGTTTATGTAACCAAGCTCATTTACTTTAATAAATCAATTTAATGGCTTTTAACAAAATTAAAAAGTTAATAAAAATATTAATTATTTATCTAAAATAGAGAAAATGAGTCTGATCAATTTCAGTTGATATGAACTACTTTGTGTATAATGTGTTTTTATAATAAACTCTTTTTATGAAGATAGAGATTAAAGTACAAAAATAATGGTTGTCAAGGTGATTTTGTATGTGCAAGGTAATAGAACAAAGAAATCTCAAATGGTAAGTACGACCTTATTTAGCTAATAAATAAATGTATGAAGATTAACTTGAAAATAATAAAGATTTAACTAATATTTGATTCATATTTGTTGTGATATTTGAATTTCATAATTTCCAGGATTATATCCAATGAGTTATTTGACCCGACAATCATTGCTCTGTTGTTTGAGAGTTGAATAGATAGTTGAATACAGAAATAATTGATTCCTTGGAAAACATTATACATTTTCTCAACTGAATGAACACTAAAAACATCTATAATTCAGTTCATGTGATAACAAGAACTTGTTTTAGATATGAATCAAACAAACCATTGATTAATAGTTTGAAATATAATATGAGAACAATTCAAACATAAAACAAAAAGATTTACTTCTCTTTCAACAAAATTAAAAAATAAGAAAAGGTTTAATCAAATGTTGAAAACATTGAAAAATATAATATTTTTATTTACATAACATTTGTATCAAAAGTTGTATCAAAAAATCGTAATGTAATTTGTATTAATAATTAAGCACAAAGTCTAGACAAGTATTTCATATACACAGTAACTCTAGATTGTTCCTATCAAATCTGAAAGTGCTGTTTTGAGCAAGATAAAATCTATTGATAAAAGTAAATGAAAACCAAATTTCTGTTTATATAAAAATTTAGTCGCATTTTAAATATACTGAACGACAAAAAAACTGAATTTGCTTTCATATGTCTCAAACACTGTAAACATAAAAATTTACTCAAAATATTAAATGATATTTTTATTTATATAATATTTCACTAAAATTATGGAAAACGTAATGATTTTATCAAATATTTGTATTTTTTGTTTATATAAATAATTAAAAGTTAAAATAAGGGTCACTATTGACACTAAAATTTCTATCCAGAGCTGTTTTTTAAAATTCATGTAAAATCTAATTAGTATTACATTGACTCCACTTATAATGAAATCAAATGCAAATAATTGTGAAAACAGTTTCCACTCTTTCTTATGTAAATTCAAACTCAATTTGAATGAATGACAAACACATGACAATTTGAATTGAGTTTTACTTCAATTTAATTAACTTTTGCACCAATCACACTTCAGATACTATGTATTTTAACCACCTGGGTGTAGTAAAGCACCTATTTTACAGAAATTGATTTTTGAATAATTTATTAATAGATCATTGAATATATGATTTTATTTATTCATAAATTAAACTAAATTTTATTAAATTATTTAAACATATGACTAGAAATAGCTTTCCATTTGTTTCAACCCAACATAAAATTCAATTATATTTGTATTCAATAAAACAATAAATTATTGATTGAAATGAATATTTCCTTTCAATTGATTTATAATTTATTTATTTATATCTTTTAAAATTAATAAATAAAACTCATTTGAAATGACATTTTCTCTTTTTTAACAAATGTTCCAATAGTTGTAAAGATTATTAACAGAAATGAAGTGAAAAATCACAAACAAATTGTTAAGTTATACCAATGAGGGTAACGACAGAGAGTGAAGAAGTCATAAAATCTTATCTAAGAATTAATAAAATTATTTTAAAACTTACAAAACATTAGACAAAAATTAATTACAAATTTTTATTTAAGGGTTATTTTCGTCGATATTGTTCTTCACTTCAGTATTTCTATCATTAGTGCTAATGAGTAGTATAGAGCACATGAATACCAGTCCAGACACAGCAAACACAACAAGAGTTAGTATGAATACAGTGATAGCTATTTGTTCCAAATGGTCACTAAAAGGGCTCTCAATCTTAGATGATATCCAAAGCAGTCCACTGAAGAGGAGGAATAAAACCATTGTTACCGCAGCTTTGAATACCCGATCGACGAAAGGATTGGTGGCCATCGAGTCTATCAGTTCCACTCCGACCACACTTAAAGACTCTTCTCTTTTTGTTCTGCTTTTTGATTGTCTCTCATTACTGGTCGACGGCTTTTCATTGGCTTTCGGTTCAGCCATAGCTTACAATACAATGAGTTTCAAACAATTGCAACGAAAAACACTTCAAAACTAGATTTTTAGCACTTTTTGTAACAAAACTGAGAACTCATTATAAATGAAAAACACTTTCACTGATTTCACAGAATATTCTGTAATTGAAAAAAAACTTAAATCGGATTTCAGTCATACATCTGATGCTTATATTCCCAGTGCTTGTACGTTATGATTGTGTTTTTGCTCATAGACTGGGAATAAGTATTAATACATGGCTTGAATGAAAGCAGCGAATACTGGAAACGGAGGAAAATTATCCCAAACCCGGTTCCTATAGCGACCACATCACTGACTACCCACTGACTCTAACATAAAGTTTTAGGCACAGGAATTGCAGGAATATCTGAGCCCTTAAAAAGTATATAACAGACAAACGCAGCTCATATTTAGCTATGCTTTCTAAGTCCAACGAAAAGATACTTTGACAAATTGTTTTTTGTCTTATTTCAGAATTCAATGATTGAATATAAAGCAAATTATTTATCATTTTTGACATTTTCTTTCATTTTATTTATAGTTATTGTGTAAGCAATGAATGAAAAGATTAAATGAAGTCGTTTTCAGTCAATTGAATAAGTCTTTGAAGAAATCATTGTAACAACAGTTGGAAAGACATATAAAAACTAAATATCTGTTTCTCATTCAAAAGAATTTCATTATTTATTGTGAATTTATTGGCAATTATTTTGTCATAAACTTTCACTTTTTTGCGATTTTTCTATTGATTGACGAAATTTCATCTGTAAATACATATTTTAATACCTGTGCTATAAGTGCACTCAACATAAAAGTGTTTCAAACCTTTTGTGTAAATCAATGTTTTTGCGATAACACTCCACTCAAACACAAAAGATTGTAATTAATAAAAAGTTCAATATTTGTGACAACACTTGATATTTATCTTTCAAATCAATGACAAGAGAATGAAAGTCCGGAAACGAGTATTAAATTAAAAACTTGTGTTCAAATATTTGGACACAAAATCCAGTAATAAATCAAAAATCAATAATATTTTGTTTAATTATAGTTTCAATACAAACGGTATTTTCAGATAAATTTAAAGCATATTTCAAATCTCACTTCAATTCAAGAGTTTATTATTAAATGCACTGAAAATACATCAAAATTTTGAATAACATTAGAAAGAGATTTATTTCTTATCATTATTTTCGTCAAAACTTAGACTCAAATTCTTATTATTCAGAGAAAAGGACATAAAATTTTGATTCAAATAAGTCTTAACATAAAAAATAACTTATATTTTCCTTTTGATCACAAATACTAAACATTGCTTTATATTTTGCCCAAAATTTTAAATCCATTTTCAAGTGTACGGACTTTTCAAATCATTTACGCCTGAAAACTGTCTAAATTAAAGAATATTTAAGGAAAAGGGGGTTTAATTTATATTTAATTTAATGTATAAGGGGTTGAAATCGTGTTTATATTAACGCAAAAGAGATTATAAAGTAATTAATGCAAAATATTTGTCAAAGAATTGAAGAAAGGTTTTGAAATTCAATGCCTTTTCGGCGGCTTTTTGTGACCGAGTTTTCTATCGATTTCCATATTCTCTTGAATGCAATTCACAGTGAAGTCCAATATAAGGACCGCATTCTCGATGGTCTCTCGGGTGCCGATCAGCACAAACTCAATGAACTTATCATTTGTTGTATTCCTCATCTGATCTTTGATAATAATGTTACTGATTCTGGACTTCTGGTACAATTCATTCAAGTACTGGCCGTGTCTTCCAATCACGTGAGAGACAATATCTGAGGGAATATTCTTCACCCGTTCCTGGAATTGAAGCATATCTTTGGCGGCCAGACATGAGTCACGACTTGTGGCTAAAAATACAAATCAAAAGTCAATTTATAGAAAATATAATTGAATGACATTTCTTAGATACCAATCACACGAAAAACACCTTCGCTTTGATCGATGGATATAATTCCGGGTACTTTAAGCACTCGCTTAAGATTGGCTCCTTTGGCGCCGATAGCCATACCCACCAAATGGTTGTCCACTTTAACAAAGATCTCGAAACCGTTTTCATGTTTAATAACTTCGTCGGAATGGTTGAGCTGTTTGGCCAACAAATCCAATTGTCCTCTCATTTCAAACTCCTGTCTAATGGACCGGAAGTGCATTTCCGACAAAAGCATTGCTCTCTTTCGGGTCATTTCAAACCGATATGTCCTCTCAGTGTCGGCTAAACCAATGCAGAGAAGACTGTTCTTCAGCTCATCATAACTGACGGCAAACAGAGATAAAGCGGTCTTAAAGTGTCGATGAGTTTCCGGTCGTCCAACCAATTGTCGGTTAAAGTCAATCAACTCTTTCGGCACTTCTATAAACAACTTGAAAAAGGGGTTTGACTTTAAGGGGGAATTCGTATTAATGGCTCGAATCCTGTCTTTGGGTATCACTTCATCTAAATTGTTGTTTTGGACAACATTTTTGTCCAACAAATACGAGACATAATAAAAGTCACCTTAAAATCAAAACTCAATTAAACATTAAATTGAAAATTAGGGGCAAAACCGTCAAAACCTTTGATATCTTTGATAACAGCCCTAAAAATGCCTTTTTCTTTGCCGTCCTTTCCTGTGGCCAACACTTCCACTTCGTCTGACTCTCTGAAGACAACCCTTTGACGCCTACCCCTCAAAAGGGGTGAATTGAGTGCTTTAAGGGGCGGAAAACGTATTTTCTCCATCGGAAAGGTCTCTTGTTTTCGGCAATCGTTTTCAAACCGCAATGTAATGAGTGGTCGGTCTGTTTTGGGGGCCGACGGGTCGTCACATAACCGGTCCTTTCGGTCAAACACATTGACGACAACCCCCTGAATGTAAAAGCCGTTATCTGTCTCTAACTCTACCCTTCCGTCCATTGACTGACAATTCAATTGCATTTCAAATCAATTACTGTTTAATTGAAAATCACTTTTGATTTGAAAACTGTTTTTCAATTCAATGAATGAATGAATAAATGAATCGTTTATTACATGCTTTCAATGCATTACAAGAGTGAACTCAAAGGTCACTAAAAATCAAATTATTTTTTGTCCCCTTTTTGTGTACAGTTTTTATTAACTGACCAGGATGTTAGTGATTGTAAATGTGCAAGTTGCAATCAATTAAAACTGCCCCTAATGTACGACATGTATGTGTTTTATGCACTTTTTATAGCAATTATTACGTTATGAATAAAATTAGTGAAACTTTTTATGTATTTTTGATTTCAATTAAAAGTTATTAAAAACAATTGAAAAGTTTTTTGCACTTCATTTTCAGGTGGTTTTTGTCTAAAAGGGTGCTATTATTGACCCATATTTGACAAATAGGAAGAATAGTGAATACAATCGCCGATAATATCGTTAAATATAATCAAAATTATCGTCATTTCCGGCAAAACTTTTTTAGCATTAAATTTAATAATAAAATTGAAATTTAGAGCAAATTTGAGTGAATTTTTCAATTATTAACAAAATTATTAGAAATCAAAACATTTTATTCAAAAATCAAACATAAGTTCAGTTCATATGGACTTCAAGTCAATTGTTTTCATAACTTTTTTCATCAACTATTTTGTTGTCAATAATGTCTTGGCATTCAATTGTGGAGAAGATAATAGTGTTTTGGCACCTAATCTAACGATCGGTGAAAGCACTGTTGGTTTGGCTAAAAATGATAGCTATTTAGACATTGAAGTGAACCAAACCCTACACTTAAGATGCGAAGGAAATGAGGCGTTCAGTTGGATATTACCTGAATATCATCCGGTAATAAGTTATCATTAACTTATCCATCAATAGTTGACTTTGTTTTCACTTATACTGTATTTTCATTATTTTCAATATATTCCGGGTATTCTCAACAGAATTTTGATAAATTACCAGAATTTGTCAAAATCTATACAAAAGTAATCAAAAACCGATTCATTAGTGAACTGATCATCGATGAGGCTATTGCTGAAGACGTCGGTTATTATTCTTGTCATTACAATACATCCCTTCATAGGGACAGTCATCTAATCAGAAATAAATTCAATTCAATCTATGTCTTCGTAACCGGTATTCAAATTATTTTCATTTCCTTTCATTTAAGTCTTCACTAAACTATTGATTCAGATTTAAGTCATCTATTTGTGGGACATTTGATGGCTATTCCAGCCGTGAATAACAGTCAAGTAGACATTGGGTGCCGTCCGTCCAGCTCTTACACACAAATGAGTTTATTTGAAGTAATTAAACATAACTCCAGTTATTATGAATACAAAGAGTTAGAGACAGACAATAGTAATGGCATTACATTTGATCCGAGGACTGGGTTTCAGATAAAACAATTGAAATCAGAAAGACTTCAATGCATTGCAAGACTGAATGAAACGATTGAGAAGTTTAACATTAGTTTTCATTTTTCATGTAAGTCTGGGGTTCAGACTCTGAACTCAAAAATTACTTTTAAATATCATTTTCTTTGCCATTAATTATGAAATTTAATTGAAAGCGGGCTTAGAATATGAGCCACAAATCAATGACAATAACCACTCATTTATCTTTGTTGGCAATAATTTTACACTTAATTGCAATATAAGAATGTCTGAGTCCAGTGTCCTTTACATGAAGTGGAATTTTGACCAAGTTTGCACTCAGGTATGTATTTTATCTCACTTTTGTATGAGATTTCATTAAAAGGTATGTCAGGACTGGAAGGAAAGACTATATTTTGATGAACTGAAGACCAATCCAACCGCTAATCGAAAGTTAATTATGACAAACGATATTACTATAACTAACGCTCAGTTGACTGACGAAGGTATCTATAAATGCTTTGCCTATGATTTGGCCAATAATTATAAGGAAGTGCAGAAATTTGTCAAAATTTACGGTATGTTTGAATCAATTATTTTTAAAAACAATGAAATTTATAATGAATTTTCACAAAGAGTCGGCAAAACTTGAATTAATATCAGAATATATGAATCAAAGTTTGAAATGCAATCAAAAACTCATATTCAATGTCACAATCACTTCAATACCTAATGATATAAAAGCTCTGAACTTGAATTGGACTAAAAATGGTGTTATTATTGATAGCAATGATAATAAACGGATTCAGACTTTCCGTCAAAACTCAGAGTTTGTTTATTTAGTGATCAATAATACGAAGAGTGAGGACTCGGCTCTCTATACACTGGAAGCAAATCTACTGAACATATTGTACGCAAATATTTCACTGAATCTAACGGTTAGGGGTTGTCGTCCCGGCCTTTATCTGAAAGGTATTTATGATAAACTCAAATTCAGACAAACTTTGAATTCAATCAATAAATCATTTGTTTGTGTCATAAAAATGAATAACTTTTTTATATGACTTTTCAATAGACATCAAAGGAATGGACGAAAAAAGCGATTTATTTATAATTATTGTTATTTTCATTATATTCGGGACTATTTTGTTAGTTATGGCGGTTTTCATTGGACAGAAGATAAGAGAGGCCAGAGTATGGCACAGAATAATATACATAATGCCCCTCTTATTTATAATACCCTGAATCTATTTTAGAAACATAAACAAGAATTAGAATATTTAAGTTACAATCTATTTGAGTCTGGTCAAGTTGAAATGATAAATCCAGATTTACCCCTGGATGAACAAACTGATCTATTGCCTTATGATAAGAAATGGGAATTCCCAGTTGAGAACCTATCCTTTGGTCAGATCTTAGGCCAGGGAGCTTTTGGCAGAGGTTTGTCAACATTGTGTTTACTTTTGATTAATTACTTCAACGATAAATAATTCTCGAAATTTGATGTCAAGTGATTAGAGCTGAAGCCCTGGGTATTGAAGAAATGGGTAACAGTAGCACATTATTAACGGCCACGACTACCGTTGCTGTGAAAACACTCAAAGAAAGGGCTGATTTGAGTCAAAGGAAGGCATTATTCGGTGAACTAAAAATCCTGATACACATCGGAAAGCATATAAATATTGTTAACCTTTTGGGTGCCGTCACTAAGAATCTGATTAAAGGAGAGCTTCTGGTGATTGTTGAGTATTGCAGGTTTGGCAACATTAGGTCTTTCCTGTTGAGTCGTCGACCAGACTTTGTCAATCAATTAGACATAGATAATGACAAAATTGATTACACAATAATTTCACTCTCAGAGAGAGCACCCGATTATATGAACACAACATTTCTAGACAACAAGTCTAATGAATACCAGAATATAGTCTCAACTAATGGTATAATAAGTGAAAGATTTTTAAAGTTCTTAAATTTAATTAATATTTTGTTATTTGATAAGAGTTTTCAGTAATTAGGGACCGGTGTGTCTGCACTTCCGATTTAATCAGTTATGTATTTCAATGTGCAAAAGGAATGGAGTATTTGTCGTCTAAAAAGGTTTTTTCAAATCACTATTTCAGAGAATATTTTAATGCAATAAATTTTCAATTTGTGAAAGCAGTTAATACATAGGGATCTGGCGGCCAGGAATGTGCTGTTGACTGAGGAGCACGTCGTCAAAATATGTGACTTTGGATTAGCCCGGGATTGTTATAATTATGATAATTATGTCAAAAAAGGAGAGGGACCTCTGCCTATCAAATGGATGGTATGAGTGCTCAAAATTATAATTAGATTTTAATCTAAAGTTAAAAGCATTTGAAAAATCAATTTCAATGAAAATGTTTTCATTCGTAAACAAAAAATCAATATTTTTGTTGAGAATTAGTGCCAAAAGTTATGCAATTTATTGAAAACAACATTTCAAACAATTTATTGCTAAGGCTTTGCAAAACATTAATTGAATTTATATAAAGGGATAACATTTGTGCGAAAATTATAGTAAAGAAAACATTTTATCAAATTCTGTTAAAAGTTAAGGGTGCTTTTTGGTGCTCATGTTGAATTGAGCGGGCTTAAATAAGTATTCCCTGAAAAAAGATGAATTCAAATAAAACATTACAAATTTTTAAAGTTTTTTATCCCTGAATATAATTTTCAATTAGAATTTAGGTAAA
>JAQGAT010000502.1:0-29719 GCA_034687845.1 Pantelozetes paolii | reverse complement strand
ATAATTACTTTTAGTCACAAAACGTCCAAAAATTAATTGAAAATTGTATTCAAAAGTGTTTTTCATTGATAAGAGTCTTAAGACAAGACATCATTGGATCCACTGATCAACGATTGGATCAATTAATGCAATCAATGATAGGATTGGTTCACAGGTTTGGCAAAAGTTATTCAAACAGTGATTTCAAACACAAATTAGTTATCGATTTGTTGTCAAATGTCTGAACAATTGAATTGAGTTTTGAAATCATATTTTTGTTGACTTTTATAGCAATCATTCAATTATTAGATGAGCTTTGAGTGCAATCTTGAAGTCGTTTAGTGTTTAGTGTTTTATATTATATTTAATATAATTTAATCATTGCTTACATTAATGGTTGCGATCATTGGTTGAATGCAATCACACTATGAATCATAACATTCAATAAAATCAATGTTTGTTTTCAACTGAAGATGATTTTCACACCAATGTTGACACCAGTGATGACCCAAACCTATGGCCAGTGGTTTGGCTTTTGCTTTATTATCAACACTTGAATGCAATTTCAATTAATATTGAAAATAAAGTGAAAACAAATAAATGTTTGAAATATTTGTCATTTAATAAGCGTTTGACTCATGTTTTCGGTTCCGAGAACTCAGAACTCAATAAAGTTTTTAATCACTAATAAAGTGAGTAATGATTGCAGTGTTTGAGGGTTTGGACACTCAATACATGTCAATACATATGAACTGAAGATTTGGTTAATAATCTAAAACTTCATTCAAATTATAATTAAAAAAATTGTTTATAAATAAAAAGTTATTCAAAACTGGAAACACAGAAAAACAGTGCAAACAGTCGTTTCATATGATAAAAGTGAGTGAATAACAGAGAGTCTGTTGAGAGCGCAGACACCAAACAAACTACCAGAGCGTTGGAACTGCCAGTGACTGCCAGTGCGCTGGTAATGCCTGTAATGCCTGTCCGACCAGTTCTTCAAATGACGACTCCGAGTGATGGCGGACTCAATGGCAACCGATTGTTGCCCTCAACACAACATACTGTGCAGACATACAGCGCAACACAATCCCAGCTCTATTAGATCTGCCAGTGCTGTACAGCCTGTGCTCTCAGCCCCGGCATAGCCTTCAGTGCAGCAAAACTGTCAGTTTGAGACTCTGTTCCCCAAAACCATGCATTGATTGCCACCTACTCTACCGCTGAACCATTTTGCCCAAAGATATACCAGTGCTGGAGAACTGACAGTTGAGAGCACCAGAACCTGCATAGGCTATGGCATAGGCTATGGCATAGCGTATATCGATTCAAATGCGTCCAAAAGGCATATCCGGCGAAACCAAGTGTGCGATCGCACCAACACTTCAGCGAAATCTATTGACAATGATTTGCATTCAGTCATTGAGTTCACAATTATTTGAATTAATTTAATAACAATTTACACAAAAATTAATTCAAGTTTTCATCAAAACATTTATTTTAAACAAATGTTTGACTAAAAACTCGTAAAAACTTTTAAAACATTCAATGATTTCAATGTTTTTGTTGTTTTTGTTGTTTTAAACTCAAGTATTGAATGACTTTTATATGAAATGAAATCAATTAAACATAAAAAATAAATATTAATATAAATTCAATGATTTTATTGAATTATCAAAACCTAATAATGAGAGAGGAATTACAAAATTGCATTTTCAACCTTGATCATACATCACAGGTCCTATGGTGTAATGGTCAGCACTCTGGACTTTGAATCCAGCGATCCGAGTTCGAGTCTCGGTAGGACCTTGTCACTTTTGTCACTTTTTACTTTATTCAAGATCATTTATTTATTTTTGATTGCATTTCTTTGCAAACAAAACACAAAACAGATTTAATTTAATTAAATATTCAGAAGATATTAATCATAAATGTTATTAACATTTAGTTCAAAATTAAGATAAATTATCATAAGATTAAATTAAATCATTGATAAATGAACAATGTAACTTTTATGCTCAGTACGTTAATGTACTTCAAAATTATGCAAGTTTGTTTTTATATGAAAAACAATTTATAAAATGTAAAATTAATATTCAATTGAACAAAAAGTAAAACAAATGAATAAATGAATGAATATTTTATTAAAAACTATTTATTTATGTATAAAATGTCTGAAAATTTATTTTTAGAAAACTTTTATTGAATTTTCAATAATAAGTAAAATATATTTGAATTTTGTATTCAATTTTAATTTAAAATAAAAAATCAATAAAAATAATAATTTATTTAATTTTAAAACATTTGAAGAAAATTGTGATTCATTTGAAAAATTGTTCAAAAATTAGTCATTGCTTTGAATATGAATAACAACTTTAATCAAAATATAATAAAATTTAATTTATAAATAATTTTTTATTATTTTTATCAAAACTAACACAAAATCAATGACTTTCTTGAAAAGTACTGTTATTTTCATTGAAATGTTAGATATTTTTAAATTTTTGATCGATTTATCATTAATTCAAGTCTTGATTGACATTTAAATTAAACATGTTTTCGTCAAATTTAAAACTACTGTACATTGGTTTAAAAAATTATCAAGTACATTGTACAGCATATTGTATGATATGCAATCATTATTTTTATCCTTGGTTATGTTATGTGTGGTTAGTTGTCATTGAGGGCCATAAATATACATTACTTTTCAATCACTAATGATTTTTTTAAAAACATTTTGAGACCAAAGGAAATCATAATAATTATAATTATAATAGAGTTTTGTTTCCCTGATATCAGTGCTACTACTGTTGTAAACCATTTGGGATTAGCTCTCACTCTTCCCTTCAATAATAGCAAACCCGAGCCTACAATGTGTTATCCGGCAAATGACTCATGAATTATACCAATGAACACGTCCTACCAGTCCTACCATTCCTTGACAGAACTCAATTGAATATATTATTGAAATAAAACTTAATTTAAATTTTATTATAATTTATAAATAGTTTTTAATTTTTTGTTTCAAAAGACTTAATATAACATTAGTTTTTGTTTTGTATGTCTGTCCGCACTCACCATATGTTGACAAACAGTATAACAAGAGATTTCATATTCTCGTTATCGAAGGTAATCGTGTGTATCAGTGGAAAGGGTAGTCATTGTTTCACTCCTTCCTTCCAATCCTAATTAAAAATTATTACCGGTATATGCAAGATCAAATTATATAATTTTGTTATACTGAATTTTAATAACATTGCTTATATTACCTTGATGCAACAACTTCATCAATAATATGGACAATATTGAGCCGAAAACTTCAATTTTATGTTTAATTCATTCCTTGCTTAATAAAATTGGCGTAAAATTGCGAGAAACAAGAAATTTAAGTAACAATGAAACGATATTACTCATAAAACTAAGGGAAAGGGATCTAAAACCCAGGAAATTGTAGTTTTTATGTGATTTCGTGTAACAATAGGGGAAAAGACATAAAAATGTAATAAAGATTAAAATAAAACAAAAATAAAATTTGTATTAAAAGACGTTAATTAATAAAATTTATTAAATGGACAAACAGTTCAATACTAACCGTGCGTTTGGATAAAGGTATCATAAATTTTGAAACAATTAAATGAAAAGACAATTAAATTAAATAAAAGATGACTTTTATTGAGTAATTAATAGAAATGTGAAAAAATCTAAACACAAATACCCTGTCATTAAATTCGGGCTTTAATTATACATTCATTTTAAGAAATCATTGAATTAATTGTATAAAAGAGTATTTAATGAATAATATTTCAATGTTTAGCCCTTTTCTTGTGTTTTGATTGTGATTTGACTGACTGTGCGATACAAATGATAATTGAAATAATGATTAAATCGATTCCTCTATTAAATACTAATAAATAATTATTATTTGTAACGAAAAAACAAATTTCATTAACTCTTTGCTCAAATTATTGATGAATTAAAACATTAATAATTCAATTATAATTTATAATTCAATTTATACCCTGTTTTGTATCAAAAATCACAAATATATTATGCAATTAATTAAATATATAACACAATTGAAACATAAATTTTAAAAACTATACATAGTTTGAGTACAAATGGACCAAAAACTGACACAATCTTCACAATCATATGGTTTTTAAAAATTAACAGCAAATGTCTGAAGAAATGAATTATAATTAAGAATATTATATAAAATGTTATTTAAAGTGCAATTCAAGTGATATTTATGTATTGAAACTGACTTTCGATGGTTTCTGTGAACGCAATGAATGTCTAAATAACAGTAATATTTGGTCCCAATTAACGATTATTTGACAATTGGTTTGTAATTCATATAAATTGTGTATTAATTGCATTACATTTCAATGGTTTCAATAATTAATTAATTTTTTGTTCATATTTTCTCACTTTCTTTCAAAACATATCATTCTTTACTCCAATTCAACAAACAGTTAAATTAAAACTACGCCATTAGAAGTGTTGAACCTTGCTTAAACTGATAAGAAGCATGTTTACCAGGGCGTACAAGAGATTGCAGCTTGGTTTTCTTTCCTCCAATATATGCAATAAATAAATAAGATCACATTTCTAGAGCCATTCTCACTAACAAGCAACCTTGATCAATTTAACAAAAGTTAAACACTTGAAAGGTTTTTATTTTAAAAACACTCATTCAAAGCAATGATAACTACGTTTAGACACAGAGAGAAAATCAATGCCTTGTCTTATATCCGACGACTATTTGAGAAAATCTTAAAACTAATAGACATTTGTTGTGAAGAGTTAATGCACCACAAAATCATTTGCTCTGACGTTCAAAATGAAGAGTTTTTTTTAAAGATTGAAAATGATTTTCACTAAACGTTACAAATGAGTAGTTTTTAAAGTAATTCAAAAAAGATTTAAAAGTATTTCTTCAGTAAAACAAATATCGATTGAATGAAAAACTGAAACTCAAATAAGACTAAAGAATTTAAACTCAGAATAAGAATTGAAATCAAAATTAAATATTTAAGGGTTTTATTGCTTTTTCTACTCATTTTGACGACTCCTTTGTTGTTAAAAATAAATTGTTGTCTCAATTGTGATAACAAACCCTTCAGAGAGTGGTTATCGCATGCAATGAACTAACGATTCATTAGAGTTATTATAAGCAGAAAAACTCAATCAATAAAAATAAAATTCAATTCAATTTTCGTCTTATATTTACTGCACTTCGAGGACAACATAACATAAGTTTTGTTTTTCACAAAATAAATGAATGAATGAATGAATTCTTTCTTTTACTTCAGTTTAATATAGATTTACTGTTATTTAGTGTTTTAGGGATTTTCAGATCATTCAACTCAACAAAAGAGAGAAATACAAAAACCTTTTAGTATTATATTTACAACAATATCTGTAAATGAATACAATATTAATGTGAAATGTTTTGCCTATCGTTTAGATTCTGTGAATACTTCAGGAATTCTGACAATAGTTTGAAAAACTATATAATATTTGTTTGTTTCCACAAAACTCTTAAAACTCTTATTGCTTTGAATTAAATCTTTGTTACAAAACCTTAAATCTCTTTTCAGACTCTTTGAGAGAAATATATTTATATTTTTTTGTTAATTAAAAGCTTTTCAAATGAATTATGCGTTCAATTAGTTTTTGAAGACGAGTAGAGGTGACCAGAAATTACACGATTATTAGTGATATAAGACTTAATCAACAAATTCCTAAATAAAACACTTGTTTTTATCAAAATTATGATTCAATGGATATAATGAGACTAAAAATCATTTACTACTCGACTCTAATTCACGCAAACACTGAAAGGTAATGGAGTTTTGAGTGCATTTCCAAAACGGAATGATTTATTCTTTGGCTACAAATGACTATTTGAAACACTTTTAGGCATTTTTTGTCAATATTTTACAACTGATATGATATGTACACCAAATAGATCTGCAAATGCTATAAAACAAAAGTGAAATATAGACTGAAATGCAGTCATCAGTTATTTTAGGCAATTGTCGACACAATCACTGTTTGTAAGCATTGAAACGACTTTTATGCCCAACACTGACGACCGAAACGTTGGATAAAATGAAAGATTTCTTTAGAGATAAACAAATATTCAAATAAATTGAATGTTTTATAGATTTAATGATTACTTTCTATAGACTTTGAAAAACTCTTTAAAAGGTTTTATAAACAGATCTAATAATAAATGGATTGAAAAGAAAACTTAAATATTTTCTCATAAACTCATCGTTTGTTTGAATCAATGAAAACATATTTTTATACATTTTTGGGGTTTCTGTCAATCATTTACAAAATAAATAGAGAAATGTTTTCTCACTCTTAAATGTACTTTCACTTCAAGTTATAAATAATTTTTGGTCTGATTTTACAAATAATAAGTGAAAAAGCATTTGAGACTACAGTCGAGTGCATCGGAAGTGCTGTTAGACATGAGAGAGAGGTATTTGTTTGCTGTGAGAGATATGACTGCCAGTAGTTGTCATTTGTTTTTGTTTACCATTACGTGAATTAGCAATCGTTAACTGCGAGCCCACTATCAGTTGAGTCGCACCACTCCTTGTGCTGCCAGAGCTGGTGCCACAGCACAGGCGGCCATAAAATCTGGCCCAGGAGTCAATGGTCTTTCCCGACCATATCCAGCAGAAACCAGAAGTTATGCCAACCGTTAAACACATTATATATTTGAGCAAAAATAGGGAATAATAGGGAGTCTCAGGTGTGAGAGTGCACCGGCAGTTGTACTGTCTCTGCCATACATCCCGATAGTAGTACTCATAGAGATAACAACCAATGACTACAATTCCCGGAACTATATATAAGAAGGAGAAGAACCCGATTCTGATCATCAGTTTCTCCAATTTGTCTGCTTTAACCCTTTCCCTCAGGAGCTTACGGATCCGGAAAAGGGATATAAAACCTGTGGCTAAGAACAAGAACCCAACCGTTATGTACGTCAGGTTTGGGAGTATTATAAATGACATTAAATTATTCAGATCTTGATTACCGACATAACAAACCCCTGTGAAAGGGTCGCCATCGACGGCACCGATGCCTAAGATTATGACTGACTTAATGGCGGGTATAAACCACGCAAACAAATGAAAGTATTGGGAATAACCGGCAATTCCCTCAACAGACCACTTGAGTCCGGCGGAGAGGAACCACGTTATGGTTAGGATAACCCACCAAACACTGGATGCCATTCCAAAGAAGTAGATGAGAAGGAATACAACGACACAGAGAACAGGCGCCGGACCTGTCCTCGCGTAACGGATCAACTGATTTGATGGTCCGTCACATGCGATCTGTTCGTGACCTACATATGACCTGATTATGAAACCCAAAGACACCATTAGATAACAGCCCGAGAGGTATATAATAGAGCGCTCCGGGTATTTGAACCGTTCCGTATCGATAATGAATGTAAGCACTGTTAGACTCGTACAAACAGCACATATGACAGCGAATATACCGATCCAAAAGACAGCCACATCTATCTCGGGTTTGGAGAAGAAGACACCCTTACAGGGGATCATACATTTGGCGACCCCTCCCGTCTCTACTCTGTTCTGAAACCGTCTGTCCATCATATCGTTGACTGTAATCAGTGGTGGTCTACACTCGCACTTGCATTCATTAGGATTCAATCCTTGGTTAGGACGGGTAGCAGAACCGGGTCGTACGAAATGGTCGTTTCTGTCGCGCCCTTTGGTTGTAATAGTTCTTCGAGCCGTTGGTCTCGTCTTGTCTTTGGATGTATTGGATGTTTGAATCGATTCCTCTTTATTAGTGGTCGTAATAATGGGTTTGGAAGCAAAGGGATTGTCTGTCAGAGTCGCGCCTTTAGATTAATGGTTGAGTCGTTTGTTATAATTATCTCAAAATCTTTATTTCGTTTCAATGCATCAAAACATCGATTCATTTGAGTCTTACCTTCCTTTGAGTCCATACACAGCATCTTCTTATCGCCATAAAGGGGTAAATCATTGCAATCCATGCGTTCAGGCCATGCAAACCCGTAGTGCCTCATAATGGGTGCACAACCTTGCTTCTATTAGATTGCAATACATTTGTTTCATTTATTTTGTTTCTTGTGTTTAGCAAACAAATAACTCACCGCTCGTTCACACACTGATCGACAGGCGGGTAGTCTTCCCTGGTAGTCGTCCATACATATGGGCGCATACATAGAGCACAGGAAGAAACGCAAATCTTCTGAACACTGGATCTCAACCAATGGCCAGAATTGATGGACTGTTAGAAAACGCAAATAAAAAACAAATGATTTATATTTTGATTCAATTTTTTTAATAAAATTTGGATTTTTTGGTCTAAAATTCAATTTATTTAATGGTTTTCAACAAAAAAATGATTAATCAATTGAAAAAGCAATAAAACTTTTCAACGATTTTTAATGACTAAAAACTTTTAGTAATTTTATTTTAATATCGATTGGGGTTTGGGTTTTCGTCGACAAATCAAATTGTTTTCAATTTTTGCCAAAATTTAAATAACATTTGTTTGAAATATCGATCAAAAACTACTTTAGACTCAGGTATTGATCGGAATATTAGGTTCAGTTTAAAATACTTTTCAAATATAAATAACTTTGAATTTGAATAAAAGGTAAAAATATTTTGTTTAAATAGTAATTAAATTATGAGTTTTTAAAACTAATATTCAAAACATTTACTGAATATTAATATTGAAATGAATTTTATATTAATATTCATTAAAACAATACATTTGTTCCCAAAGAGTGTTCCCAAAGAGTGTTCCCAAAGGGAATTGAATTGAAATTCATTTCTGATTTTAATACTTTTGTAATCATTAATGAAAACCTAATCTAAAAATTGATGTAAACTTCATATCAGAAGAAATATTATTTGAATTTTGTTCACAAAAATCATAAATTATATTATTTTCTGCACTTATGGACAGATATTGTGTTCACTGAACGTTTGAATAAATAAATTCAATTGAAATTTTACTTTTGTTAAGCAATTGATAAAAAGTGATAGAAATCGGCAAATATTCAAAGAGAGGACTATTTGTGTGAAATATCACTCCAACGCCACGGGATGTGAGACTAAAAGCAAAGTTGAAGGTCTTTTCAATTCATTACATAAGTGTTGGACAAAACTTTCCCCAAAAATCTATTTCATGTTATTCTCAAACAACAAATTATTGTATGTATTCTATACACAAAACTACCAGTGCTTTGAATGGAGCAATAAATTCAGTGCTCGTCAGGTGTTTTGGGGCCGCAAATGGACACAACGATAGACAATGAGCTGAACTTAACGACTGTCTAATCAATTAGTGTTTGTAAGCAATGAATTCAACAATTATTTCAATGAATAGTAAAACAAATGCATAAAAAGTGAATCAAAGAGTGATTAGTAATGATTAGTATCTAATGAGTGACTAATGATGTGATAAAAAGAAAATAAAATTACTTTAAGTGTTGATAAAAATCGTTAAAAAGTATATGAGTGTCGGTCACGACATAACTGTTCCCATACTTTGCAACTCTGGTTAGCTGTAAGACATGGCAAGGGATATGATAAGGGGTTGGAAACGTTGGGTGTTATCGGAGATGCGCTAAAAATATTTTTTACTAATAATTGAAGGGAAAGACAGTGTCTGTAGTGTCGAGTGATTTATGGATAAAATATAGTATTGTTTACAAACTTTTTGGTCTTCACTTCACTTCACTTACATCTGAGTCCGTGTGCTCTAACTCTGACACTCAGTGCTTCCCCCGCTTTCACTCTAGAGCTCATTACATGCCATTTCTCACCTCTAGTTTCACTCCACATCACTCCAGCACTCATTCATCTCTGCTTTCCCTCCCTATCCCTCTCTAACTGTTGTTTGCATTCAATCATAATTTCACTCAAATATAGTCTATATTTAAATAAAATACTTATTTATGAAAAACAAAACTAAAAGCAAACCAAATGAGGGAAAGTGAGGCCAAGGAGGCAATGGACTCAATGGTGACATACCTTCGAGACCGGCTTCCTCTTGAGTGTCGTGATGGAACTGATTGGGCATAACTGTGTAATTATATCCAATGCCTCTACACATAGGGATAGATATCTCTTCACACCTTTGCTTATCACTGAAGACATAACCCATACAACAGATAATCCAAAACCAAATGACAAACAATTTCATTGATTTCTTATCACAAGACATGCCTTTCGGCAGACATTCCCCACATTTGATCGCTTTGGCCATCGATTAGCACTTCATTAACCAATGATTATCTTCTCATTAATTAAAAGCAATTAAAACACAAATCAATGAAAACGTAAAGAGATTTGAAGACAAGTGAACCAAAAGTGTGGTTCAAATCAATAGATGTTTTGAATTATCTTTACTTTTATTCTTCAGATTTGTTGTGAGAGTTGAGACCAAACCTGATCTCAAAGAGCGAAGTGTTTTCGTTAAGTATTGAAGCTTTAGATGATATACGAGAAGAAGATATCATTGTTTACAGCATTTCAACAATCATTTCATATAACAAACAATACATTAAGAGTTGAATGTCTTCTCCATCTCTGCCATCAATGAGTCCAACAATGAGTCCAACATTGGTTCACATAGAGAGTCACCACAACTGAAGACGAGAGGAATGAATGCAAAAATCAATACAAAAACTATTGATTCAAACAATCAATGAGTGCTTTGGTCTTCACGGCCGACAGTATTGCCATCTATTGGCCGAAGACTTACTTCCAAACCATTGAAAGACAAAGTATTCAACGAATTCTTGAAATACTTTTCAATTGTTTTCAAAATTCAAAACAATTTTTAAATTAATTTTTGTTTTCATTTATTTTTTATTTATTTTTCATTTCGTTTCAAATGTTTTCAAACTTTTGAGTATTTTTTGCTCAAAAACTCTGAAATCTGATCCAAAAGTGCCAAACATTGAAACCAATGGTCAGTCGGAACCTATCGGTCGGTAATCACAATCTGTCGGACAAGTTGTCGGGCGTTCCGAGACTTCTCGAGGATTTGCATAAACTGTCGGAAGACAGGGAGACCTCTGACCTCTTGTTTCTGGTCGGACGGGAAGAGACACCCATTTATGGCCATAGAGTGCTCTTCAGAGCGCGGTTTGCATTAATGGTTGAATTCATTTACCATTTAATTACCATTTCTTTCAACCAATAGTTGTCTGAGTTTTCAAAACATAAAAAGGGGTGAAGTTTGCAAAGTCCCGGGAACTACGGTATCGCCCGCTCCTCAGGGAAGCCCTAACCTGTTGGCCAATTCAAGGTATGAACCGCTTATATGACAACCGATTCACTCATTGTTTGTTGATTTGATTGAAAGTATCATTCGTTGGCCACAAGCGAAGGCCGATGTCCTCCGAGATGTTGTTGTCTATGTCTATACGGGAAAGGTATTCAAACTTTTGTTTTTATAACTTCTTTGAAGTTGTCTTTTGTTGACAAACAGATTGTATTACAAGACTGTAATGTGTTTGAGATTCTGGCCATCGCTGGGGAGTTAGGTATTGAGGAATTGGTGAAGACCTGTGAAGAGCACATCAAGAATACCATATCTGTCCACAACTGCTGTACATTCCTGTCCACTGCTCTCAAACTTGAGGCCCGAATACCAGGTTTGCTATCAATTGTGGAAATGATTTGATTTTGAATTGAAATCTAATAACAGAAAGAAAGAGCGGTTTTGTGGACATTTGCACCGCTTTTGTCGGCGATAACGCTATTGAGTGCATAAAAACGTAATTAAATTAATATTAATCTATAAATTGATATTTATTTTCATTAATACCCCTTAAAGGCCGGCATTTCTTAATCTCTCGAAAGAAGCGTTAATTCATTTGATTTCTTCAGATTTTGTAAACATTTTAACCGTTTTTGTGTTGAATTTCAACTAAATTTTGATTCATTTGTGCCAAAAGTTGGCTTTAGATGAGGCGGACGTGTTTAGGGCAGCACTCAATTGGGCCAAACATAAGGCGGGAGTATTACAGCCCACTCATCACTGGACTGAAGAGGAAAGGGCGCGGATATGTCAGGTTTGACCACTTGTTATATAAAATGATTATTTAACTAATATTGCAATGAAATGGACAGCAATTATCGGGAGTTATAAATCACATCAGAATTCTTCTGATCGATAGTCAAGTGTTTGCAGAGGAAGTAGAACCTACCGGTGCCGTACCCATTGAAATATCATTAGAGAGGTATAGATTCGCAGCGCTTCCCAACAAATTCCAGAATTCAGAGGACAAGAGAGTACAGCCCAGGACTTCACTTAAGCTGTTTCAAGGGTCACAGCTATTGGTTGGGGAGAAATTCCAATTCCAACCGATCCTCAACTCATGGTATGGGTTACCGAAACAGAGCTGGAAATTGATATATCGGGCCTCAACTCACGGATATTCTGCCGAAGCATTCCATCAGTACTGTGACGGACAGTCGCCTACATTTGTGATAATCTTGGGCTCAAATGGCAATCTTTGTGGCGGTTTTAGTGACGTTCCCTGGGCTAAGTCCAGTGCCAATCGGGGCCGGTATATGCCATCAGAAAATGCATTTCTGTTTACATTAATAAATAGTTCAGACATTCCTCCGACAAAGTATCCGATCGTTAAGAAGATGTTTGCAATCGCACAGCACTCGGACTACGGGCCGGTGTTTGGCGCGGGGGCTGACCTGTCGATCGCAAACAACTGCAATGCAAACACTGATTCGTATTCAAACCTTCCCCACTCTTATGACGGGGACAGTGCCTCAAACACTATACTTATGAATGACTATAACTTCTCAGTCATTGATTACGAAGTGTTTTCAATCAATGATTAATAATATAATGAAAAATGTTTTCAATTTTTACTTAATTTTTGATAATTTTTGAAAATATTTTATATTTCAATGAAATAAAAGTATTTTTTATACAATTTTCTACAGATTTTCAATGTTTTAGGAAATGTTAACAAAATGTCAACAAAACCGGGATTTGAGGCCAAAAGAGGAAATAAATTGCATTTGAATTGTGAATAGCATTGAAATAATGATTAATCAGAGCTCAGGGGAGAGAATGCGGTGAATATGTAATGTGCTGTTGAACGCAATGAAAGGGAAAGTAAGGGAAAGGTAGCAAAAACTGTCAATTTGTTAGACTCTGTGTTAATCTGTTTGTGTTTTGATTGACTGACCCCTCAGTGAGCCCTCACTTAGTGTTCAATCTATGACTCAATGTTTGAACAAATCCTATGATTCATACAATGTTTGCGACGGAAGAGCTGTCGGTCTGTCTGTCCCTCAGCTCTGACTGTAATTAACATTTAATTTGAATTGAAATGAAATAAGACTTAAATTAATGACAAATGAAATCAATATTTAATACCTTTTAAGGCATTAAAACAAATCCAAAACAAAATCCTTTCAATTGTTTGTAAACATTATATTACTTCTCATTGGATGTCAAATCAGGGGTTAATTCACAAACGATGTGACACTTTATTTAAGGGTCGATACGACTGAGCACTCAATTGTGTGTAAAGAAGAGTGCAATCGCTTGGAAGGGGTGTTAAGGGGTCTTAACTTACACTCAATTGTGTCACAGATTTTGTGTTTATTTAATGAAGACTTTTATCCGCATTAAAAAAAATTGTATTTATTTTAGTGTTGAGTCAAAAGACGTGTCAATCACTCAATCAGTTGACAAACAGTTTGGGATTTAATTAACTTTTAATTAGTTTTCAATTAAATACAAACAAATATACAATGAATTGATTTAATACTCATTTTATATGTCTTTATATTATTTGTAATTAATTTTCATTTCAATTGAAAATCATTTTTTCATTATTTGTGAGTATTTTTCACTCATTTTTTTGTTTTTGTTTTTTAACAGCAATTTGTGATTAAGTCTTGAGTTTTGAATAAATTTTTGTCTATTTTTGTATTTGTTTTCAAATTTGTGTCAAAAATAATGAATTGTTTTATTATTTTCCGCTTTCAGTGACTCTAAACGTGAAAATGATTTCAATTTATTGATTGCAAAAAGTGATACAAAAAGACAAAACACTTGAAACATATCAACAGTTAATGTATTAATCGTTTAATTAATTGTATTTTCAATCAATACCTGAATGTCTTTACTCAACCAAAACTGGTCAACAAAATCAAGTAATTATTTGTTATTTTATTTCAATTTTGTGTCCATTTTTTGATAAACTTTTGATTTTGTATTTGTTTTCAACAGAAACTGAAAAATGCGATCAAAAGTATTCAAAGTTAGAAAAATTGAGAAAAAGATTGAGTTTAAGACTCGAAAGGTTTTGTAAGTGTCCCTGTAGTGTGATATACCGCACCTAACCTATCCTTGGTCATTAGACACATTACCCATTCATTTCATTGCCTTTTATCCATAGCTCTAACGAGAGAGGAATTACCGGAATTTCATAACGAAAATGGGGTATAAATTGGATTTTAATTTAGGGTTTATTTGGTATTTTAATTGTTTTTAATGTTTTCACTCAAAGAATGTTGAAATAACCCGGATATCAATGAATGGAAATTATTTAAGTAATGAAACAATTGCTTCAAATTCAAGATTTTCTCAAATTATCGGTGAAAACGAAGAAAAGAGTAATTATTTTATAATTGAAATGATTTTCAAATATTTCTCACATTTTATACCATTTTATAGCAATTAAATCAACAGATAATGTGAACGAAGTGACCGACACTCCACCCAAACCTCCGCCGCGAACCACTTCATACAAATCAAGTGTTACTCAAACCGACCAAAACTTATCAAACAATTCAGTCGACAATAATGTGAACACAAAATCAAATTCAGTGACAAATAAAAAGGAAAATAGTGTTAATGAGTCGACGACTGAAGACAAACCAAGTTTTATGCGTTCCTTCCAATCAAAGCAATTATTTTCACGAAAAAGTCGTCCAAAATCTGATGTTTTAGTTCTCAATTCAGGGGGTTTTCCGATCCCTATATCTAAGTCCACCCGATATTCAACAATCGATTTCACAGTAAGTACTCAACAATTGATTTATTTTTCAATAGATTTTAATATTTTGTTGTCATTCAGTCAAACGGTCTTTCATTCGGACAAATGGAGTCATACGTAAAGTTAGATCAATTAGGAGAGGGGTCTTACGCCACAGTCTATAAGGGTTACAGCAAGTATGCCATTCATGCCATTCCTCTCATTGTTTTTGATTTTTAAGTGATTTATAATTATTATTATTAAAGTCTAACCAATAAAGTCGTTGCACTCAAAGAGATTAGACTTCAAGTAGAAGAGGGAACGCCTTTCACAGCCATCAGAGAGGCATCACTTCTAAGGGGTCTAAAGCACGCAAACATCGTTACCCTTCACGACATCATTCATACGAAGGATTCATTAACTTTTGTGTTTGAATATGTCGTAAGTTTCGGTCGTTTTCAACACAAATCAGATTTTAATTAATATTTTTACCGAAAGGACACGGATTTAAGTCAATACTTGGAGCGGCACTCAGGGGGGCATTCAGGGGGTCTTAACCCCAAAAATATTAAATTATTTTTATTTCAATTATTTCGTGGACTTTCTTATTGTCATGAAAGACAGATATTGCACAGGGATTTGAAACCTCAGGTATTCAACCGTTGATTGTTTTGATTGTTATTAAACCCGATAATTGTTTGCCAGAATCTACTGATCAGTGACCTTGGTGAACTAAAGCTGGCGGACTTCGGTATTTATTTTGTATTTTGTTTATATCCTTTAACCACTTAATTAACGGCAGGTCTGGCCAGAGCTAAGTCCATACCTTCGCACACATATTCACATGAAGTGGTGACCCTTTGGTACAGACCTCCCGATGTGCTCTTGGGTTCACGAAATTACTCCACTTCTCTCGATATTTGGTATTATTTTGTGAAAAATTGTTTTCATTTCAAATGTTTACTCAATTATTATTGTCCGGAAGGGGTGTCGGGTGTATATTCATTGAGATGGTCTGTGGCTGTCCGGCCTTCCCGGGTGTTAGAGATCCGTTCGACCAATTGGATAAAATTTGGCGCGTTTTAGGAACGCCTTCTTCTGATTACTGGGAAGCCTTTGATCCGATTCCCAGCAATAAAAGGGGTATTTTATTTATTATTTTGTTATTTATACCCCTTTTGTTGATAATATATTTCTAATTGAATGACAGAACAAGTGGTTTCATACAGAGCCCAGACCTTAACAAATGCTTTTCCGAAGCTCTCATCAATAGCTTTCGGCGAAGAATTGGCCGAAATGTGCCTTAAATTGAAACCAAGGCTCAGAATATCAGCAAAAGAGGCGCTAAAACACAAATATTTTTCTGATTTGCCGAAACAGATATTTGACTTAACGGACAGTTAGTTATTTCAATATATCATTGAAACCATTGCTAAAACATTTGATTTCTTTCCAGACGTTTCTATATTTCGAATTCCCGGTTGTATTCTGAGTCCCGAAAACAACTTTCCACTCAGTGTTATGAAAGCGGCGGCAAAACTGCGCCGATAGTAGTGTTGAAGTCAGTCGTGAAAATTCGCAATAATCACCAAGGTCAGTAGTTGGTAACGCCGCTAGAAAGACGGTAGCATTGTAGTTGGCACTTTAAATAAATGAAGTATTAAAAGTATCCAGTTCACTGTTACCATCCTCTACCGGCGCTACCACTTCTGGCTTTTGATAATCACAACATTTTCTGTGATTTAAATGATTAAAACAATCCGTTTTTGAGAGCAATAGACATCTGTTTAGAAATTAATCTCAATTTGAATCTCATTTTGTATTTAAATCTAAATATTTAACAAAACTTTAAATAATTTGAAAGAAAATCTCATTTTAAGTCAACATTCCATTGATTTTCATTGAATTTCATTAATATTTAAGTTTTAATTGTGATTACAATTGATTACAAGTTATACTCATTTATGACTCAAAATATAAATCAATTATTGTTTTCTTGTTTTTGTTATTATTTGTCAAACATTTCAAAGTTTTTTTGGTATTTCTAAATGTTTTATATATTTTTGGTTTTAATTTATATTTTATATAAAAATCTATTATTTATTTGAAAACTCCTATCAATTGATACTTTTGTGCAATGATTTGATTGTCTTATAAATCAATGAAATGAATATAAAATGCATTAAATTTTTAATAAATTATTTATTGCTTTGTATTTCAAATGAATTAACAAAATGTGAATTAAATTCAATAAAAGTAATGAAATAATGAATAAATGAATTGAATTTCAAATGAATGTCAAAATCTATTACATCGACGAAGACTTAGGAATAATCCCAACACTCAGTGGCGACACAAGTCATCAGAATATTCTCAAAGAATCAGAATTTACTTTTTGTCCCCTTTTTGTGTGATTAAAGCACTTGTGTTGAGAGCACTCAATAACCCCTTATAATGGCATTCATACCCCTTATTCTGCTTTCATTTCCGTAACGTTCTTTAAGTTTAACACAAATTCATTGATTTCTTTTCAATGCATTCAAAAACTATACAAAAAGTATTTTTAAACCCCTTTTGAAACAAAAACTTATTTTCAGTAATAAATAATAAAATATAAAAAAAATGTTTTAATATTTAAATCAATAAAAATATTAATTCAATAAAAATGAAAATATATTTTATTTACTCTCTCTTTTATAAAATGAAACAAAGGGAAGGAAACTAACCATGCTCATTTGTGTTGCCCTTGTCTGCCACTCCCCCCACCCCTCACTCTTACCGTTATTTGTGTAGACCATGTGATCACCTGATCATACGATGTGTTTATTATTTGCGCAGAACTTAAGCATTCATTCATTTATTTGTCGTTTGTTTTTGTCGTTTCAGTGAAAACTCAATTCAATATTATTTAGACTTTTGTTAACATTATTTCAATTAATTTGAATCAAAATTGAGATTATTTTCAATACTATGTCTGAATTGAAGTCATTTTATACCAAATATTAACTCATTTTGAACTGAAAATCAATGAATGACTGAAATGAGTGAGTATTTAGTATTCAATCAATTATTCAATGTTTCAAACATTTAATTGTTTTTTAATTTTTTGCAAAAAATGATTGAATTGTTTATAAAATTAGTTATCATTTGAAAGGTTTGTCTAAATATTAAGACATTTATTGTGAAAGCAATCAATTGTTTGCAGAAAAAGGGGTTTTAATAACATTTAAGCAAATCTTGTGTTTCGTGTCATTAACTCTGAAATGATTTTTATATTTCATTTGTTTTTTAGTCTAAAAATTGTTGACAAAAACAAAAACCAATTATTTATTTGCTTTTCAGACAAATATTATGTGAAAAATGAAACAAATTTGAAAAGAGATTGAAATCTAATCGCAAATGAAATCATGAATTCAATGGATATTTAATACAAATTAATGCCTTAATAGTCATGCAATTGATGACAGGATTTGGCATTTATTGACACCTTTTATGACATTTTCCTAACGTTTGACTGCAAATAGACTTCACTTAGACTTCACTTATGCTGAAAGCAATCCGAAAGCACTTGAAATCTAAAAAGTAAGTCATTTCTCAACACTTTATTCAATGCTTTTGTTGTGTTTTCGTGAGTTCAACACAAATGCATAGTTTTTAAGCGATTTTATCTAATATTTCGGTAAATAAACAGCCATTCAATGGCCCAACACTTGACCCCAACTCTAACCTACCTTTCCTACAGTTATCCTTGAATTGAGTGTAGATTTTCATTGTTTTGTTTTGTTTTGTATTTTTCAATTCAGTATTGATTTTATTATGCATTCAATCCATACGTTAGGCAATAGTTTGCATACCATTCCCATACCATTCCCTGACTTAACACTAGATTTCATCGATTTTTCAGTTAATAATTATTTCAACAAATGTTTAGTTAAAACTATTTTAACGATTGTTTTCTTCAAATCCAATGTAATCTCCATTTCATTGACAGAAGCACTCAATTTATGCAATACATGAAAATCGGGAGAAAAGAGGAGTTCCGAGAGTTTGACAACAATTGGATTGATTTCAGGACTTTAGACGACTTGACCAACGATTTGGTCGACCATAACGTCTACCACAAGAAGGACTGCTTTGACTTAATTAATGGCAATAATTATAACTATTATTACGATTACAACAGAATTACAAACAAAAGGGAAGAGAAAAAGAGAATTGAATTGCAGTTCAGAGAAGAAACAAAAATCAAAGACTTAGAAGCGATTCAATTGAATCGACAGCACTTGCATGCCTTACACCGCTTTAGGAGACATAAGAAGAGAGGTTTTTATACATTTATTTGTCTTTGTTTTTGTGTTAATTGTATTTGTGTTCACCGCACAGGTGTGTCGTCTGAAAAGGATGTTGTCATCAGTTTTTCCCCGAAAATTCGTGTTTCGATTGTAAATAAGAGAGAGTTTTACTACCGCTTCGGTAAACAAGAAGAAGAAGCCATCGCTTGCTTTGACTTTTTATATGATATTCAATGTGATAACACATCAGATACTACTGATCCCAACGACACCACTGAGCCGACCGAACAAAGCTTTTGGTCGCCGACCTCTTCAGGCGAGTATGAGTGCGACGACGGCTACGACGGCTGGTCTTTGGGCCGAAACAGTCAGTTGTCGTTAAGTGACTCTTGTGTTGAATATTATGATAATTCTAGTGATTATTGATTCATATGTTATGTAATTATTAATATATTTTCAAAACTGACAGAACTTTATGGCATTTGTTATCATATTTGAAGAGTTTATCAAACATTTAGTTATTATTTAATATTAAATACAAAACAAGAATAACTGAAAAATATTTTAATTAGTATTTCATATGAAAAACACATCAAAAATATCATTCAATTATTTATTTGTTTTTTTTAATTGCGTATAAAAAAGCGATTTTTATTTATAGTTTAGTTTTTAGTTTCAATTAATAGTAAAAATCATTTGATTTTTGATTCAATTGTTTATAAATTAGTGTAAAAATGAGATTTCATTTCAATATCACATCAAAACATGAAATATAAATAAAAACTTAAATTATTTCTCAAATTATTAATCGTTTTCTTCAAAAGTGTTTCTGTTTTTGATTCTTTGTCTTTTAATTCTGGACAGTATTTCGTAAGCGTTTTGTATTTCAATAAACATTTCCTGTGCTCTCGCTTTCTCCGACGGCTCTTTGTGTTTGTCCGGATGCCACTGACGGGACAGTCGTCTATATGTAGCTGTGATCTCCTCCTGCGTGGCACTGGAGGTCAGATTCAGTGTTTTCAATGCATTGGTCTCTCCCTGCGGGTCGAGTGCGGCCACTATTTCCCTCCAAAGACCACTCCAGCCATGGATTTGGATATAAAGCCTGAGTTCGTCGAATACTTTTGTGCATTCCTTGACAATAGGACTCTTCAAGAAGTTCTTCGCCGCTTCTCTGCATTTGATCTCTTCGTCATTCTTGTCCACAACTGAACAGTTGTAGTAAAACCAAGAACTCCAAAGGGAAAGGTATATTAAGGAACAAAATGAGAGGACTATTACTCTCTTCAACAATGATTTTCGTGGGGAAGGAGTTCTTCGCCACTCTTTGGAGTAGTTGTTGAAGAAGTAGTTTGAAGACAAAGACGTCCAGAAGACTACGTTTGTGCTCAAGAAATATAACGGTGCGGTCAGGTATGCGCCTATCAGTGCCCACTTGATTGAACCCCATTGACGGCCAACATTGCCGACTGCGGTCACACCAATAGCGACGGCCAGCGGCGCAAAGAGGGCCGAAAGTATAGGCACTAAAATGCTATCTTCAGGGAAGAGCTCAATAGGTATTGCACTGACGGCTAAATAACCCAAAATGTCGGCGATTACTATTGTGGCCGAAGTGCGGACATAACCGGCCGTCGGTTTCGGATGTTTTCGCATCAGTTCTGACAACTCCTCCAAATATTTCGGGTCATTATTACTGTCTCTCACGTACTCAGGGATACGCCATAAGTCCCGAATCCAACCGCACCCGAAGTAACCGCCAAATGTCATCCACATTAAGAAGCAATGGATGTCTCGGTTCAGATAGAAGTGATGTAAACCAAAGGCACCGAAGAATAGCCACAAAAAGTAGGCGACAAACAGACTCTTAGCCATCGATTGCGGCCACGGATTCACTCCTCTTCTGATCAGATAATGGTTTCAATTGAAGTGATATTAAACTAAAGGCAAAGTAATTAAAGACATCTAAAGACACGTGGAATCGATTGAGTGCTCAAAACATTTGATTGCAAACAGTGTTTCAATTAACCCATGAATTGATGAAAGCATTAAAACAAATGTTTTTTAGTTTCAAACAAATTAATACCAAAACTATAGAAACGTTTCAAACGTTTCATAACTTTAATAAACATTTCATATATTATTCAATATTTCACTGCTTTTACTGCTTTTACTGTCTTTTCTGTCAATCAATTCAAATGTTTTTTCAATACATAAACACTTTTTACCTGTTTTTCCATTAGTGGTAATACTTTTCACCTTAACTTACAGTTTAAGAGCACCGCCAACAGTGGGACGACCCTGTCTTCAGGCACTGGTGATCAACACTTACTCTCAATCCTATCGATTGACTCGAGTTTTGAGGGAAATATTGTCTCAACTTTTGGTTAATTTTTAATTATTTTTAATTTTGTTTTAATTAATGTTTTGTTGAAATTGTTTTCAATTTTTATAACTATTTTGTAATTGATTTGAAAATTCATTAAACATTTGATTGAATATTAAATAATTGAAAAAAGTCTCAATTTTTGCCAAAACTTCATAAGAGATCACACTTTGAGTCAAATGTTTAGATCTGTTATCAAAAACATTGTAATAATAAAAATGTTTTGCTTTTTAACTGAAATTAGTTTTCATTTAATTAATAAAAGTTTAAATTTTGTGTTAATTTGTTGTCAATTGAAATGAATTATAGTTTTTGTTAAATGAAAACAAAATCTGTTATAAAAATGAAGTGAAAATCAAAGCAAAAAGTTATCACAAAATCCAAACAAAAAATTGTTTAAAATTTTTGTTTAATTTAATTATTAATTAATTATTTGTTTAATAAATGTAAACAAAAATTGTTATGAATTTTCAGCGTTTGTTTCAAGACTTCAACTCAAGGTTTGAAAGCAATAAATGATTAATTGATATAATATTTAATGACTTTTGCGTTAATTTGCAGTAAATTTGTTGTTTACTTATGTTTATTGATATTTTCAATCACTTTCTCCTTACGTTTGGACAACACTATAACCATTTCCTATTGGGTTGTCTTCACTCCCCTCTGGTTCTGGAAATGTCTGGTCATTGTGGGGGCACTCATAGGGACAGTGGTTTGGGTGCGAAACCCCGACTACAGACTATCCGACAGCTCTTACATACACTTCAAATCAATGTTAATCAGTCTTTCCCTTCAGTTATTGCTATTAATGTTTGAGCTATTAGTTTGTGATAAACTAGAAAGTGGTCGACATTTCTGGATCTTAGCGTTTATACCCCTGGTCTTCATATCCCTGCTCTCCATTGCTGTGTGCATTTGGGCGCTCAAGAATGACCGGGCGTTTGAAATGGAGTTATTCTGTTCAGTGAATATCTTGCAGTTTATCTTCATAGCCCTACGAATGGACAAATTCATAACCTGGTCCTGGGTGTTGGTGTTGGTGCCCCTCTGGATACTCCTATGTCTGGCCATAATCGGCGTTCTCTACGCTCTTATCTTTGCAGCCATTCTTCTGCGAACCCCAGAAGTGGGTGCAGAGCAGCGTCGGGCGAGTCTTCACTCAGCCATCTCTTACTCATTAATAGTGTTACCACTTCTGGTGTTTTTAGTCCTACTGTCCAACAAATTGGATTCAATTAATACTCCCAATGCCTCACAAATGGATTACTTTTGCACTTGTATTCCACTTTATTTCACGTTTGCTATCCTATTGTGTCTTTCGTTTGGCAATAAAGGCGGAAATTTATGTGAGTTTTAGTCTTCATATTAAAATCTAATGTGTTTTGTAAAGCAAAAGCTATAATACCTGACAATCCTGTGCTCACATTGGGTTTGATTTACGACTCAATTATAGATTTGTTTTACAAAACCTTTGATTTGTTGTTATTTTTGACAAATATTACAAAAACTGATTATTTATAACGTTTTGGACGAAAGGGTGGTTCGGAATGCGGAAAGACTTTTGTTCATTCCTGCTGTCGATGTGTCCGTGTCTTAGAGTTTATGGCAATATTAGCTATAATTTACACTTCAATCACAACATCCCAACCCATAATCGGAATGAAGGCCACAATGATATGACAGACACCGCCAACCATTCAAAGCATATAATCACACGACAGCCCAAGAAGTTTATTATACCTCACGTTAGCATTGAGTCTCCCGACTGACCACTCGTTGCACACATGTAATGCCTGAATGACTGTCCACTTAAAACCAAATGAAATTATTTTGTAAAATAAAATCATTGATTACTTCATGAGATCTAATGAATGCCTGACTTCAACACAAATCATGTATTTTATTGTTAATAGAGTTTTATTTCAATTATTTTATGTTTTCATCAAAAAATCAATTTATAATAAAAATTCAATTATTTATACGACTCTTAGGTTTCAATCAATTGTCTGTCTATTCATCACAACTCATGTCAACTCATGTCAACTCATGTCAACTCACTGTCCATTCATTCAATCATTATTCGCAACAAATTATAATTAATTCATGATTTGATAAAAATGTTTACAAAGTCTGTGATATTTGATATAATTTTCAAGTTTAAAGAATAATGAGAACTATTTCTACCCCTAAACGGGGTATATGTGGTGGGCTTGGAATTTGTAAGAATGATCTTGGTCAAATATTTTGTTAAAGAAATATTGAGTTTTATTATTATTTTTCAATTTCTATATAAAAAATAATTTTTCATTGAATTTGAGTGAAATTATAAAAACTTATAAAACTATCGATGAATTGATAGATAAGACGGAAAGGGATTGAAATCATTGTTGACTAAGGGATGGCATGAGAGGACTGGTATTGAAAGCACTGAAAGGCATTGCAGTGAAGCCAAAGTCACTCAATGTTATGATTGCATGACTTGAGTCCACAATCAGTGCAACAAAAGTCTCAAAACATGTTTGACTTCACTTTGCAATGGGTTTTGGGTTTTGTTTACAATTAATTAAATTATAATTCATTTAATTATTTGTGAAATAAATGAAATAAATATTAATTATTGTTATTAAAAGTGATTTGAATTGAAATTGTTGTCAAAAATGGACAAAAATTGCATCAAATTTAAGGTTAAAAATGAAACCAAAAATCAGGAAATGATTGCAAATAATGACAAAACCATTGAAACCAATGACAAGACAGTCATCGATGGTTCAGAAGATTTCAATGACTGGACACTGAGTGCAGAAGAGGTGGAAGACATCGAGAGTAACACAAAGAGAGGCAATGAGTGTAAGGTATGTACGGATGAAGACCTGTCCACTCATTTCTTCGCTTCCGGACCTTTCTATGCCATCGACTCCTCTGATGAACAAATGACAGATAATATTATCAAAAGAAGCGATGGTTTGGACAGAAGAGAGCGTTCAGACAATTGTAATGTCTTATACGCGGAAATGCCCGAAGAGTTTGACGAAGACATCACTAAAAGTACAAATAATATAAGGATTTCGTCACAAATGGACGCAATTTGTTGCACCGATAGGTCCACACATACTAACGGTTTGGACAACGACTCAGGGGTTGGACATAACGACCCGAATCGACATAACTATCAATTTGTTTGTTATAACTGTTGTTCGCCTTTAAGTGTTACCGAAGTCTCACAAACGGATCACAAATTATATTATATATCAAACGATGACTCAAACGTCGGAAGCGATGGCCGACTGAACGGTGAGCACAGGTCTAGTCATTCGCCTATTGTTTGGAAGTTTTGCAGAAAAACTGTTGAAAATATTGACAACAATCCGAGCACTTGTAGGGAACGGATGTCCAGTTATACGACTGTTATAAAACCAAAAGCAGTCCGACCTTTACTGACACCGATTACCAGTCAAATGAGTGGACAGTTGTCTCCAAATTCATTTCGTTCAACACTACCGACGCTTTCATTTCACGGTTCGGTAAATGTATTAACAGATAGAGACGACTCGGCATTCACTCAAATACCGCGCCGTCGGTCCAACTCTGAGGCCACACATCAGTACCAGTCCATCGCTAACAGTGAAAGCGAATGCCGAACGCCGTCCACCCGTCCTGTTCTTCGCCATCAAAGAAGTAAATCGGTTAACAAATCGTACAATAGTTTTGACAATACATTGGTTTACACTAAATGTCAAGCAATAAGTGATAAGTATTTGACGCGAAATGAAGACAACATTTCAAACGATCTTTACTTAAGTTCTGATAATAACTCAAAACAAAGGAATTCAACGCAAAGTGACTGCAATTCAGAACCAATTCATATGACTCTCGAAGAAGTGAAACATATATTCACTAAAAACCAAACAAAACGATTGAAAAACACATTTGTTGTACAAAAATGTAAACGAAATTCAAATGAATGCGAAGACAGGAATGGGTTGTCTAAACCTAAGCCCAAGTCAAAGATCAAGTCCGCGATTGAGAGTATGTTTCGTAATAAACGCAAGTCTGGATCTCCCGTCCCCTCAAGCGATGAATTTTCTACCAATTCTGAGGCCAACGACAGAACAGAGTTTAAAGATACTAATAATTCATTGACTGATAGCTCCAGTCCTTTCACATACAGAGCACTGCCTCCCCTTCCCAACAACAATACCAACGGTCCGGTCATAACCACCGCTAATAATCATAATAATAACAATGTTATGAAAACCACTAAACACTCGACCGATAATAGGGATGCAGAGCACCAGAAGTTTCTGGACTACGCGGCCAGTATTGAAAGGGTTAAAGATGTTTGTATTTATGAATAGTTTTACAATATATCTAATCCCTGACCACATTTGCAGTGCGGGTGGTATTGGGGGCCAATCAGTGGTGAAATGGCTGAGAAGTTGTTGGCGTCCGAGCCGTGCGGGTCGTTCATAGTTAGGGATAGTTCTGATGAACACTATATCTTCAGTTTGACCTTCAAATTGAATGGTTTGGTCCGTCACGTGCGCATTGAACATGACCAGGGTATGAAATCTACCATTCCTTGCAATTAAAGTTAATTATTGATGTCTTCTATTAAAGGAAACTTCAGTTTTGGTTCACTTCAGAAGTTCAGAAGCAATACAATCGTTGACTTCATTGAGAATGCTGTCCAACACTCCCGAAGCGGACGTTTCCTATTTTTCCTACACCGGAGGCCAGTCATGGGTCCGATGAGAGTCCAACTCTTACATCCCGTCTCCCGATTCAAACAAATTCAATCACTTCAACACATCTGTCGGTAAGTATTGACTTGTTTTGGCATTAATTAATGGAAAATATATTCAATGATCACATAATTTGATCCAAAGGTTCATAATCTTAAAGCATGTGCGCCGGGATCTGATAGATGAGTTGCCTTTGCCTACAATGCTTAAGACCTACTTAAATACCCCTTACTATTACTCCGAAGAATTAGCGCTTATGAGTAAAGAAGAGCCAAAACCAGAGCTCAACCAAAGTCTGCCTCAAAATAGTAGTCATTTGTCTGTTGTCTAAAAATATTTACTTAAATATCAATAAAAAATATAATTATTTAAAACAACCCCTGAATTACATAACCCTTTCATTCACTATCACTCCATCGGTCGGAATGGTATTTATTGAGTCTCTGTTTGTCTTCTTCTGAATCTGTTTCTGTGGACCAAACACACAGTCTGTTGTGTCCGCCGCTGAAAATGAGTGCATCCGTGAAGTGAAACCCCGTCACACAGTTTGGTCCCATTGTGTGGAACGACCCCTCTTTGGATGTCGAGAGTCTATGCTTTTTCACACCACTCCGGATGTCATAACTGATGATATCGTTTCCGAACTGTTTTTGTTCATTAGGTGTGAAAACATAGTCATCGGTCACAAAGGGTTGACATCTGAGGTAAGAGTCGTTAAAGTTATTGACACTTCGTTTGGTCCTCACTGTCGGGCACTCGAAGTTGATGTTAGAGTTGATTAGATTCAAGCGATTAAATGTCCATAAATTCAATTTGTTTGAGAGTCCGTGTGCTGTGAGGACAGACATCTTGTCTTTAGTAAACTGTAAACAAGTGATTGGTTCACAAGAGGTATAATCACTTCCAACGACACGAACGCTTCGGTTCGGTCTTCTAATGTCATATATATGGAGATAACCGGAAGAATCGCCGGCAATAAGACAATCGGAATCAAGTGGTGACCAAACAATGCGAGTCATGTGGTGTTTGACGGAACGGGTCATTGATGTACATGTGATGTGTTGTAAAGAACTGCCACTTCTTATGTCTATTATCCTTATGGCAGACGAGGAACAGCTGACCGCTATATGATTGGTTGCGTTTGGACTCCAATCACTCCAATAGAGCTTAGAGTTCGGGAACCGATACCTCTCTATCGGTTGCATAGTATTGGTGTCCATAAGAGTCACGCATTGACTGGATGTGAGACAAAACATTCCGGAATCTATTGAATACCATTGACAGCGGTTGACAGTGGACTCCAACTTCTTGCTCAACACATGACTCAAATGACCCGTATTTTGGTCCGTAATCTCATGGATGTCAACACTTCCCGAGTTATAACCGATTAATAGACTTTGAAAAACAATAAAATGAGTCAAACATTGAATACTTAATCAAAACTTAATTACAATTTGTTGTCAATGGACTCGATGTCCATATAATTGATGGTTGAGTTGAATGTCTTCATGTCTTTGCAGACCATTGGATGGCTTTCTGTCACTGAAGACAACATTTGTCTGTCGTTTGACTTTCGGTCAAAGAGTTGTCTATTTATTAATGATTTCGTTAGACTTGACATCAATTTTAGGTTTATTTTTGGTTTAAAATCACAAAAACTATTGATTTTTTAGACTTTATTTCAAAACAATTATAAATTCATTAAATTTTATTGAATTTAAATTTAAATCACATTTTATTACAAAAACTTTGTTTTCATTTGAAAAACATAACGAAATGTTTGCGTTTGCGCTCTAATGCTGTTAAAGGTCTTCAAAGAGTTGTATATTTCCTTTAAGTTTTGAAAATATCTGTAAAATATGACAATATTTTAAACTATTTCACTAAAAAACACTCAAAAGTTGAGTAAAAGTGTAAAAAATTGTATATTTTTTGAAAATAATCTTGATCAATCAATATATTCTCCAATTATGTGTGTTTGGTCAATTTGTTGGTTATTGTAAGTTTACGGAAACATAACATATATTACATAATTGACATCACTTTTCATTGACATAAGAATTGATTGAATATTCTGTTAGTGTTTATTATACTGTAATAGCAATAATTGTCTCAAATATTAAACCATTGAATGAATTATTGTTTTCATAATAACTTTAAAAACAGATATTTTATTGAATATTGATTTTAATTTCAAATCATTTTGTAATTGAATAACAAATCAATGATTCAGTGGTTTATGACTTGAATTTTAATTCAATTGAAGTTTTGATATGTTTTTACAGTTATATTGATTTGATTTACGATTTATTCAAACTTTAATGAAATTTAAGACAACTTTTCACACAATCCTTGAATTTTGACTCAATATATATAAGCCTTGAAAACAATTTGTAATTCATTTGATATATATCTCTGAAAATAAAACAAAGTTTTTATCAAATATAACACAAAATATCTGTAAAAATGGCCGAAAACTCTTCAGAATTGTTTAGTCTCGAGGAATGTCTTGAGAGAAGTGTTTCCAAAGAAGAGCTCAAAGATGTGAAACGGATTTTGTTTGGAAAGGATTTGTCGTAAGATTTGATTGAATTTATTGTTTATTTAATTCATTAATAATTTAATCAAAAGTGAACTCAAAGTCAGCGATAAATCACAAGAAATGGCAAAAAACAGAAACTTTGAGATCAAAGGCTATGTGTTTGGCGCACAACCAGAACAACTGAGAAAACCCCGAACCGTTAGAATTGGTGTCATTCAGAACAAGATAGTATTGCCTACCAGTGCTCCGTTGGCCGAGCAAAGGGATGCCATTCATAAAAGGATGGCTGAAATGATAACTGCGGCCACACTTTCAGGCGTTAATATACTCTGCTTTCAGGAGACATGGAGTGAGAATTTTTTCAGTTTTCATATATAGTTTAATACCCCTTACAGACGACCCCCTGATAGACATTCCTTGACACGTGTTTTCCTGTTATTGAAAACAATTTTTTATTTTATACTTTAATTATTTATTTATTGCATGAATCGATAGTTTTTACACAAAATTTGAAGGATTACCACGCGCAAATAAATGGTTTGTCGAGGTTGATCTTGCATACGTTCGATTAAACATTTATTCCCTATTTCTATGACATATTATAATATTGTGTTACATAATTAGTTTAAAAGTTATAGGTACTTGAATAACTACAAGTTTTTAAAATGCTTTGCAAATCTATCAACAAATCGTGGATTTATAGATATTCCATGATAA
>JAQGAT010000501.1:0-29724 GCA_034687845.1 Pantelozetes paolii | reverse complement strand
TATTGAAATTGTGATGAAATTCTTGAAGAGTTGACTGAATTTCAAAAACAAATTTAAATTATTTGTATGCCTTAGACTCTAAGGCTTAGAGTTTAGACCACAAGTCGTGCATAAGTTTGATATGAGTTAAATAAAAGGATTTATTTGAAAGTAGTTTTTGTGGTTTTGTTCATAAAAATAGATATCATTTTTAAAATATCCTCTTTTTATGGCAACCGATAGAAAGAAAAATGCATTTTTTGTAATTTTCATTTATTTACACAAATATTTGGATATATTTTCTCAAAAGCTTATGAATTATTTATTGTGTATTCAAAGAGAGATTAATGACTCAATAAGTTATTCAAAATTTGAAGACTCAATGATTACAAACAATATTTGAGAGAAAAAATGCTTTTATTATATAAGCGATGACATGATTATGATATTTGTGCAGAAAATAGGGTTTTTTGCAAATGTTTTAGGTTTTTATAATTTCTTTTCCTATTTTTCAAAACGAGAGATAATTTTTAGAATATTTGACAATATATTGAGTAAATTATTTGATTATCTGACTCAACAAGATAATTCTTCCTATACTATCTGTTTTACCCCCTGAAGAAGGAGGTTCTCTACCCCATTCCGCAAAATATAACAACTCTTGTCTTTAATGTATGTTTCCATCGATTGAACTCAAAAACCTTTAAAGAGATATAAAATGTTTGAAATGTATTGTATTTTATAGTAATTTCAGTTTCAAACGACACCTGTTATTGTCGTTTGGCTTTTGCTGTCATTTTCAATAAATTTCAATTTTCTACACTTCCTATTGCTTTTGTGTATCAATCAGGGCCTGTAGTGGTGGTCACCGACTTATACCTAATAGTGGTTGCGATTTAGTGATAGTTTATTGGCTCTAAATCTAAGACTTGACAATAGATTTCACTAAACTTTTAGAGCAAAACATTAGTGTTTTTATTACTATATATGAAATATTTATTGCCTTTTATTGCAATATATTATATATTTGTTAATTTCTTTAGCATTGAATTGTTTGCAAATGTATGTCATATTTGTTATCATTTTAAAACAATTTAAATAAAATTTTGCTTTTTCTTTGACATTTGAGTTGAGATAAACAAAATCCGGGATTAATTGTGATTACGTTTAATCAAATCAAATGAACAGAATCTCCAGAATTATAAGCCATTGAACTGAAAAGTGATTACAAATTATATGAATAGGGTTTGAGAGGAAAGGCTGGAAAAAGACCGAAGAGATGAAAGTGAAGTGAAATGTTAGGCAAAGACCTTATGTTTATAACCAATTGAAAGAAATGACAAAATATGAAATGCATTCAACATTTCTGTCGATCAATATATGACCCAATCGTTGATGTATTACATGACAAATATGTTAAACAAATGCATGTCTTTTACACTTCATCTCCAAAAGCATACACTTTTCTAACACTTTTCTAACACTTTGTCTCTGTTTTGACAATAGGTGTGTCTCTAATGTATCAAAACATTATTGAAATCAAATATTTTTTTGAAGAAATTTTATGCTTTGGCTTACAATTGAAATCAAAATAAAAGGTTTGTATAAAAATTGAATGAAATTTTAAATTCACTCAAAACGTGAGTTAAATCACAAAAGAGATTAAATTTTATTGTTTTTGTTCAATAATTTTGATTAAAAAGTTTAAAAATTGTTTTCAGTTTTCATGAAATTTTAATCTTTACTTGAATTTTAATATTTATATAATCTCTCCATAAATCCAATTGAGTTAATACCCAAACAGGTGTATAATTAATAATTTATTCATGAATTGATAAAACGTTATTTTATTTAAATTTATTATTTAAAACTTTGAATCAATTATGAATAGAGTAGTGGTTATAACAAAAGGAGTTTTAAATTACATCAAATTATTTGCATAAAAGTGTAATATTTTTCTCTCAATATTAAGGGATAAATAGTAATAACAATAAAATGCGGAAAAAGTATTGTTTCAAAAATGTTGTGCTTTTGTGAACAATATCTCAATTTTATGTTTTGTTTCAAATGTGTTTCAATGAATATTGTATTTTTCAAGTATGCCTTCATTTCTAAGTCATATAATTTTAAATGTGTCTGATCATTGAACTACACAGGTGTTAGAGAACATTCAAACAAATATTTATTTTTATCAATGATTTTGTTGTCAATTGTTTTGGTTTTTAGATTATGAAAGGCTTAGTAATTGAGCAAAATTTCAAAAAATCTTTTTATGTTTTTATTCATTAATAAAATTTGAAATATATATTAAAAGTTATGACAAATTTCTTTAAATCTGAAACAACTCTCAAATGAAGTTATATTACATCCCTTTAAAGGGTATGAAAAATTGATGCTTAATATGATATATCAGTACATAAATGAAATATCTTTATGCCTAACATTAGTTCAGATCCTTATCCAGCAATCAATAGCCAGTGTTGTAGTCCTTTCTTTTCCCGTCCTCACTGATCGCCGAAAACTCAATTATTATGGCATTAATGATAAGTAAAAGTCGTTAGCATTCACTTCAACAGACTTTTTGTTCACTAATTTAGACGACATTTACGCCAATACTAAACATCTAAACATAGAGTGAATATAATTCAACAAAATGTAAGTTTTAATATATTTTTTATTTGAAAACATTGTAGAGAATGTGAAAAAAAGTGTATGTAATATGAAATTTAATAAAATATTTGACACAAAATCAACTTTTTTTAGTTTAAAAGTGTCCAAAAAGAAAGTAATTTTCAGATAAACTGAGCGCAAGATTTCGATCCAAACTCTGATTGATTTGAAAATTCTGTGAAAACCTGAGTCTAAAATGCATTTATTTGATAGTAAATAGGATTTTTCCTAAACATTTTGCTGAAGCCCTTATCGCACAAGTAGTTCATCAGAGCATCGATGAAATGACCACTTCTTTAGTAGTGCTCTTCAAAGTGTATCACAAAATCTCAAACATTATTGCAAAGGGAAATGAGTCTAACATTTGCCTGAATTTGATGCCTTACTGTAAAATAAGAGGACATTCAATATATACCGTTCCCGAGTTGTAGAGCACAGTTGGTATAAGTGGATTGGGAGACAAGAGTTTTAGAGCTGCGTTACTCTAATCTGTCTCAGAGTCTAACACTACTAATAAGTCTTACTTAAAGAGGGTATTACTCAAAACAGGGGCTAAATTACAAATTATAGCAAAGATTATGTTTTTCCAAAAAATTTATTTCATGTAAACTAAAAGGCATTCAATTTATATCTAAGGCATATAAGGGTGTAGTCAGTGCTATATCTCTAATATATCTTTCCTCTGCTATAAAATTTATTTCAAGAGAAAAAAGGGTCGAAATTGTAGTAAAAATATTACATCTTTTCTATGGCTGCGGGTTATCATCAATAGTCTTGTAGTGAATGTCTAATGTATTAAAACTGAGTTTTTTTGAAACCTTAAAAGTGCTTTCACTCCTCTGTTGAAAGGTTTTGTGAGCAAAGGGGCAGAAAGTTTTCAATTGAATTGAATGTGAGTCCCATTTGAATATGTTTTTATCACAAATATATCAGTCGTTCATCATTTGATGCAATGTTTTTACTTTTTGCTCACTTTTTATGTGTTTTTATATTTATTTTATACTAAAGGACTGAGACGTGACCTCATTTGCCCTCTTATTTAACACATCTTTATTTGATTTACATAATAGACTGTACTTTCATATTATTGTTAGAAAACTGAAGTGAAATCCAAAATCAATATCTATTTTCAAGAGTTATTATAATATCAATATAAAACACAAATACATTCAAATATTAATCAATTTTTTCCAATATTTTACTCAATTATAGCTTTTGTTTGATTTCTAAACGATTAGTGAAAAAAACTTTTTTTTATTTAAACCATTAAATCGTTTCAATAAATGAATAAAATATTGAATTTATAGTTTATTGATTAAATAAAGGCATTTTATTTAATATTTTATGACCAAGTTCATTCACTTCTCCATTAAACAATACAATTTACGATAAGCCCCTTAAATGTCTCTTCACTTGCACAGCAATTGTACATTTCTCAAACTACTTAAATATTCAGAACTAATGAATTGTTTGCAAAAAAACTATATATTATTTATATATTAAATTTCGATTGTGTTTGAATTTTACCCTGTTAACTAATATCTAATTTTAGTGAATCTAATGATATATTCAATAATTTAAGATATAATTAAATATTTGGATCTTTTTCGACGATATCTTCAAATATTTGAGCAGAAAAGTAGAGAAATATTTGTTTTAAACTTTTTAAAGAGATTTTCATTGTTTGAGTAAATAATAAAATCAATTTATTTTTTGTCTTCAAATCTGAAATTGAATAAAAAATAGTGAAAAACATTAAGAAAATAAAATACGTTTTCTTTGACTCTCTTTCTTCCGATCACTGATTCAAAAGTCAAATATTCATTCAAACAGTTAAATGGTTTGCATTTTTCATTCAACAAAATTAGATTTACTCGTATATATTGCTCTTAAGTATTGATATATACCGATCCACCCGTTCCTACAGTTATTTTAGGAATGTTTTATCATTAGTTTATCTCTATCTCCAAAACAATACTATAAAATACAACACAATATTGTTTTTATCATTTATTTCCTCCTTTTATTGAAAGATATTTTTCTGATTTCTTTCCATTACTTGTAATAAAAATATATCTTTTTTTGTCTTAAATTTTATTTTTGCTTTTGTAATGAAAATTTACAGACATTTCATAAAATACTAAAATAATTAGTTTTAGTTTTTTTTTTAGAAAATTAAGACAAGGGATTAAATCCAGGTTTTTTACTTCTTCAAGACGATCTCGGTGCTGTGCAGTATCTACTTTTGTATTTACATTCACCGAATTGATTTATTCAATATGAATGAAGAACCTTGGTTAAGCAATGGTTGTTTGAACTATTAGTTGCTTTTAATTTGGTATAAAATCCCTATTATTTGGGAATTAAGTTGTATTTTAAATGAAATGTCAAACAAATATTAGATTTTTGTTTATTCTTTCAGTAAATAAGGTTATAATCGCATAAACTTTTTTCAAACCATAATAAGGGTTTGTGACCGACATTACAGACATTACAAACAAAAATATAACAGAAATCGGAAATTGATTTAAACTCTTAGCGAAGAAGACGAAAAAAATTGTCAAACATTTGGCGAAAAATAGATTTTTTAAGAAATCAATACTAAAAGTGAAACCAAAGAAGAGATCACTTGTTTTGATTTGAACTCAATTTAAGTCCAAATCTGTGACACAAAACACAATTAATTATTTTCTGTACAATCATTGAAATCATTGTTCAGTAATCACTCGTTTGGAGTCATTTACGCCCAAATAGTTTACAATGTATTGGATTGTATGCACCAGTAGTTGACTGTCGGTCGTGGAGGTCGTACTACTGGACCAATATGTCTGCGCCCATACATAAAGACAACGTTAATTCAAGTCTTAACTAATCCACGACATGAAAGAGCTTTCAAGTAATGGTCTAACGATTCAAAAGACAAAACACTTTTTTCTATCAATTTATTTATTTTTTCATTTTCTTGTCTCCCATTCCTCTTATCCTTTGTCTCCCATTCCTCTCAACCTCTTCTTCCAAACATTTGCTTTCAATATCTTGTTTTTCATTCACAAACTCTTATAAACAATATATCTCTTTGTCTGTCATTTCCTCTCATATATACCTTTCCTACAAAAGCAGTGCTAAAAATGTTTGAAAGAGTGTTTGATGTGATCGAGTGATTGATGATGTGATCCAAACCCTGATCCGATTTCTTATGCATTTCTTCAGACCTTTTCCTTATTATATTGTCTGTTCATTACTAAACTCAGTCTATGTATAATCAAACTACCAGTGCTTTAAACGTCTGATGCTATTGTATGGTTGAACTCAGAAACAATTAAAGGATAAGAGGCTGAAGTCGGCCTAAAAAAGCCCAAAACTGACCAATGATTTTGTGTGTCATTTCCGTCCAAACCCTTAAATGTCAAGACTTCGCAAAATTAAACATTTTTTCCTCTTTTTCTTTGATGTCTTGTCTTCACTGAACTCTAATTAAGTCTTTCACATAAAGACATTGTTTTTTCACACTTTAATTGATTTCAAAGAAATTCTTGAAATTCACAGCAATTCTCGACAAAAAAACAAATGTTTTGATTATTCATTCATTCATTCATTACTACAAATGAAAGCTATTTTCGCAAACATTACAAAACATTTTGAGCCAAATATACTGTATATTAGTTTTCAATTTAATTACTGAAATGAAAATTATTTGAAATCAAACAACAATTCAAAGTTTGCTTTTCTTGAGTCTACTGTCAGCAGAAGTGGTGGCAATAAAATAAGACAATTGTCTATAGTCTGTATAAAAGTCCGTAAAAGTCCTGTAAATCAAAGTAATGGCAGAAATACTTCGTTAACAAGAGTTAACTTTTTTACTCTCATTTTGAAGAGTCTTTGAGTTTGAGAGGAAAAAAGTCTTTGTTTCCTATTCTTCTGGACTGAACTGAAGATTAAGTGGATTTCAAACCAAATCGTCTCCACTTTTAATGTCTTCACAAATCTCTGTCTTATTATTATAACAGAGTATTTGATATGAAATTAGTTTACAAAGTAGTGAACAATTGATTTGGATTTACACTCAATTGCATTCAATTGTTGTCAAAGAGTTAGAAATTAGTGTTATATTTGCAAAAATATTTTTATTCAAAAGACGACAAGAGTTTGCGACAAAGTCTATGCCATTACTCATGAAATGCCATCATTTGATCATTTATTTGAAGAATTAGACAATAAATGGGTTTATATTTCAGAAATAAAAGTCTTAAGAGTTTATCAGACATTCGACACGTGTTTCAACTCTTAAATCAATAAATGTTTTCAAGACTCAGAATATTCTGTCAAATGATTTCACTTTCAATTTAATATTAGTTGAAATTCAGTTATGAAGCACTGAAATGGCATTTAAAGCAGGGTTTCACTTATTTTGGAACTTTAACTACAAAATATAATCAATGTCAAAGTTTGAGTTTTCATCATGTTTATTTCAAATAATCGGAATATCTTGAGAAAAGAACCTTGGATCATCTATATTGACATCTCTGAATTCATCCTCTGGCAACAATAAGTATAGCACCAGAGTTGATTAAAACATTTTAATAGTGAACTTAGTTTTAACCAATTTTGATGAATAAAAGATGAATTTGTTTCCTACCGTTCCTATCGTTCCTATCATTCATTACGAGAATTGAATGGAAAGGACAAGAAAGGGTGCAAAATGTAAAGAGTGTTTCATTCAATAAGAGATCAATCATTCAAATTGAAAGCATTTTTTTCATTCATTGACTTATAAACACATCAATAGATTATTCAATCCATTATCAGATGTGAAAACACTTTCAAAATAATTATAATAATTAATAATTAAAATCAATTGAAAAGTGTTTCAAACAGTTCACCGGGTGTTTGATATATGTGTTCAAAAATGTTCAATGATTTCATTAAATACACACAAAATTAAGTAAAGTTTTCACAAAATATTTTATCAAATAATAAAATTAAATTTTTAGAATAACCTCTCACTTCGTGATTGAATTATGCAGTGGTTTAAACCAATACCCCGAACCTCTCAAACCCTGAAAATCTAATATTTTGTATATACAGTAAAGTCTCAACGATTCAAAGCTAAGCCTCAATCGAGTGTTTGTTTACCCATAAGTAGTGAACATTGAGTTTATGACTCTATTGTCTCTATAATTCTGATCAATAACAACAGGAATAGCAAAAGTAAATCATCCGAAACATCCCTTCCTTCTGTTCCCCGACAATACTGTGCTCTCATTACTAAACATCAATAACTTCTGTTAAAGTTTATGTCTTTTGCTTGAAATTCAAATATTTTATTACTTTTTACATCAAAATTGATATTAAATGCAAAAAACAAATGTAATTTAAGTCACGATTAATATTCATTGAAATTATTTATGAATTATTTGATAAACAAATTTAAAAATTGATTTTTATCTGCATTTCAAACATAAATTTTATTTTTTTTATTTATTTGATTAATACTAAAAAATATTCAATAAATTCAAAGATATTTATTAATAATATTAGAGTGAATGGAAAGCAATCACAAAAGTATTTATCATTTAATTTAAAATTCATTAATAAATTGCAAACAAAAACAGAGTTTTTGATTAATAACTAAAATAATTGCTATAATTATGTGAAAACACGTTAAACTAATAATTCAAATGAAATTTATTGAAATGAAAACATTATTTAAATTCAGATCAGTTTCTCGTCCATAGTCTGAGTTCACAAACAATTACTTAATTGAAAAATATTTTGTATTATTTTAATTGAAGTTAAATAAGAAATTGTGTTTAAATTAACACAAATATCACTTTCCTATTGGATGATCAGGATAAAAGTTTATTTAAACTAATTAAATTACATATTTTCGTATAGACTGGTCTATTTTACTAATCACCCAAAAGGGGTATTAATTTTACTAATTGTATATTCATTTCATTATTCAACACTTGATGTGATGTCCACTGAATGTGTTTTAGTGTATAAGCAATGAGTCTCTCGTCTAATAAAGAAATGATTGTCTTATTTATGAAAACAATTATTATTTATTTGCAATGAATTAATAACTTTCAACGAAAGGAATGAATGAAATGCTATTCAGAAGGCCTGGTATGCAAGCACTGGAGTTAAATAAAATCCATAGGCAGTCAGTCATTCAGCAATATTTTGGCTCAAATCCATCACAGACTCAGAGACTGTCTTTTAGTTTGTTCTCTGGTTTCAGTCAGTGATGTGTCAGAGCACAGGTCTCATTGAAGTGAGTGCTCCCAAACACATATACATGTGATGTATTGGCCATAAGTCTGATTGTCTATCATTGAGATTCTGATACCAATTCCCTCTCATTTACTGCAAGACTAAAACTTTTTTCGCAATTGTGTTATTGAACACCAGTTTCTGCTCAACGATAGGGAAGCGCCTGAAGAAGTGTAGGGAAGGGAAGCGCCGCTGCGATACGCGATTCGCTCACACAATCCCAGTGTCTCTTAAATTCTGTGAAAGGTCTGTGCGATTCAGTCATATGCGAGCCGAGCTCACTATCTAACAGTCCTCTTAGTCTCTCAATGTATTTGTGAAAATCAGCTCTTCTTTGAACTGAAGATATTTTTTAGCTTTTATTCACATCTCATCTGAAAAGTTGTCAGTCGTTTGGACGACATCTCTAAAAGCATTTGTAATACAATTATTAAAAAATAAAACAAATACTTGTTATTTGTGTCTCAAATGCAACCAATTTTAGTGACATTAAATTCAACCCAAATATCTATCGTTTAATGAAAAAAAACTGTTGTTTTGTTGTGCTATTAATAAACAGAAAGTTTGACTTCAAGTACAATTGCATTGAAATTTTGGTTATAATATTTGATTGAGTGAACAAAATAACAAAAATATTTGCTTTTCAGTAGTTTTTAAATAAATAATCAAAACTTTAACCAAAATTATAGTCAGTTTTTGTGTGTGTTTTGAATTACATTTAATCTAATTTTGATTGAAGTCTTAATTAGATATTAATCTTAAGCTTTAATTGTCATAAATGTAAGTAATTTTGTAAAATTTATTTTAATCTTTGCTTTTATTTATAACTATTAATGAAATTTATTTTCTTTTTCAATCTTCACTACAATTTTGTTTCATTTTCACTGAATTTGAAATTTAATTCTCAATTAAAGTATTATTTTTACAAAAGTTTTCTCATTTTCTTAACTTTTTATTCTATAATGTGATCTTATTTTGTGATTAAGTTTCACAATAATTATAGGTTTGAAACTAATTTTAGATAATCTGTAAAACATTAAGAAATTAAAAGTAATAAAAATAAATTTAATCCTTAAATAATACCTTGGTAATTCCGAAATTGCTTATAATGGGCTATAGTTTAAATATTTAGAGGAATTTTGATGCAATAAAACATTTTTATGAAAAGAAAACTCCAGTTTTGTGTCTAAAAAATGCTCAGAAAGTGAAAAGATTAGACTTTTTATGATTTAATACACAATAACTATAAATAACAAACACATAAACACTGTATTATATGTCCAGTGCTTTACAACTTTATATAATTTTATTATTGCTCTAAAATTACAGTAATGTTAAAGCTATCGGTCCTTTCATTGTTTGTTTGATTGATGACTTGTATTGTTTCCCAAATTATGGCAATTTTTCAAACATTTTTTTAAAGCCCTCACTATTTCTTCTTCCAGTCCTCTACTATCTTCACTATAAAATCGACGACAAATCCTATCAGACAATAAAACCTCAAACAAAGTATACGACTATTAATACTTAATAGTTATCAGTGTTTATATCAAAGATATATTTATCTTATATTTTAGGAAATCTCTCTCTTTTTATACATCATCTCATCTTTGGCTGAATATTGTGTTCATTTCCTTCTCATTGCTTTCAGTGTTGAGACCAAAGCTATTGAATGTATTTGTGGTAAACAACAGAGGAATTGTTGGTCTCTTTGAGTACAATCAAAGATATTGTGTTTGAAATCTGCTCTTTGGTTACCATTTGTGTGTTCACTGAAAAAACTAAATCCCATTTGGATTAAGCGCTCAAACCATTCCTCATCGTTCACATCGAGCACAAGCAGAAGAATAGAGAAGTGGTGGCGAAGAAGACACAACTGAATCATTTTGATATACCGGTGCTTAAGAACTAAAGTTTCTCACAAATAATTCACAGCATTTTTGATGCAAAAAATACTTCACTTTCTTCTCTCTGTCTATAAATATATCAAATTCTTTCTCCTCTTCTCAGTTGTGATACAAAAACTTTGTTTTGCTTTTCAGTAATAAATAATAAAAACAACAAAAAGTTTGCAAACTTTTGCCCAAAGACTGGAAGACTATAACAATAACTGATTACTGAATATTAAATGAGTGACACTATTGTTGTCTAAACCTCTTAGCGTCTAAACCATTGAAATAATGAATGAAAACCTCAATAATAAATACTTTACGCACTCAATGGCCACCCGTTTCGGGTATTACCGGTTCTGACGGCGCAAACCATCAGACTCTCCATTATTGGTCCTATAATTTAATTAAGTGTTTATCACAATAAGTGTTACATATTATGTTGGATACGCTTAAAGTGCTGTTCATTCTTACCGGTGCCTCAACTTATTTGGGTAAGTCTTCACACATTAACTCATTATTAAATGTTATTATTATTGTTATTATAATTAATTGACTGAAAACTAGTCATAAATTGACAACACTTTGTGTATTTTGTCATTCAATCTGTTCCTCTGATCCGTTACTTTGATTCCTCTTCTGATAACAATTGGACACAAATTAATCAATATATGAAGAATACAAAGGAATTGAATGTTTTGTGTCGAGCACTCAATTGTTGGACTCAACCGATGTGTTAATTAAGCGCTCGATTCACTCGTTTCCTCTATTTTGCAATAAATCCAGTTCTCAAACGTAAAGATCCAGTGCTTAGACCTAAGCATCCAGTGCTCAAAACTTAGGCACATCCAGCGCTCAATCTATTAATTAAAATCATTTTCTGCCTATTTTTACGCTTTTGTAATAAAACATTGAATTGTATTCCCAGACCTTATAGGTTAGCTAAGAAAGGGTGGAAAAAGTGAAAGGGAATGGCAGGGAATGGTAGGGAATAGTGTGAGAAAAATCCTCTTCAGATAGGATTTAATAGTTTAGAGAAAAGATAGACATTGATTGACGGATAGAGAGATTTACTCACATTTGAACAAATAGTTTATAAGAAAGAGAAATATAATTCACTGTCTCTTCAGTGAAGGAAAAGCTGAGAAAAAGATTGTTTTTGTTTCAAATGAATAATAACTCAAAAAGATTTTTAAAAAGCTTTTCTCACTTCATATCGATATATATTTCATCTGTTTATTGGTTTTCATGTTATCTATTGTTCACTAAAATAAAGTGATTTCAGACGCGAAATCAAATTCAACACTATTTTTGCCTTTTTGTGTTTAATTACAAACAAAATCCCAATTTTTTGATTAAGATTTAACTTCTGATTAGATTTTAAATCTATGCTTTGATTACAAAAATTTGTTGCTTTAATTAGACTATAGTTTTCTGTCTTTACATTCAGTCAGTTATTAATCACAGAAAACGTACCAAAACTTAACAAAACTATTAATGAATTCAATGTTTACTTTAGATTGCATTGAATTAACAGTTTTGTTACACTAATGAGCATAAAGTGATTTCAATTATTTTTTGCATCAATTTTTTCAAACATTAGTTTCAGTTTAGTTAATACTTTCCTCCCTTTCCTTTCAATGAACTCAGAAATCGATTTTTTAATAGAATTCTCGCAAAAAGTCAGAATATTCTGGCATTTAATTAACAATTTGTTTATTAATTATTAATTTATTTGTGATATTCAGTAAAATAATTGATTTTATGATTACTGTATATTATTTGCCATTAGTTTTCATATTTCATACACTTATGAATATTTAAGGGATTTTCTCATCAAATGTTTATTCAAACAAATAATGTATAAATTTGACGATTTTTGGGACATTTATTCAAATATAACTCCAATAAAACTCTGAGCTTTGGAACCAATAAATGACTTTTGAATTGAAATTTGTGTCTAAAAGTCAGTTTATATTATATATTGATAATACCAGTGCCTTATGATTGGCCCCAAAGAGCAAAGTTTGTTAAAGAAGTGAATCTATCATTCAATTGTAAAATAGACGGAATTGACAATAAAATTGAAGACACAATACAAAGAAGAGAAAATCAAATGAAAAGCAATTCATGAATGCATTTATCTTTTCATTCAGTCTTTTACAACAAATTTACACAAAATTTTCTTTCATTTCCATTAAAAAGATATGAAAAAAGATTTGAACAGATTTTGTGTACAATATTTCTTAAATTATACTTTTTCTACCATTCCTTCAAATGGGGTTTGCATTCAATTTTAAATAAAAACTTCACGTTTTTTTATTATCAGTGAAACAGCTAAATGAGACTTAAATTAATTGACTGTCAGTTTAGGAAATACAGAATATTCTGTACACAAAGGAAAATCATTTTTTTGTGTTTTTATTATTATTAGTATTTATTTGAAATTAATTGACCGAAAATTTAGACAAAAAAACTGAAATAATTATTATATGTTTAACGACATGTCTGGGTCTCCACTGTTGGACACAATACTTGAAAATAAGTCTAATTCTCTGATATATTATATGTTTTGAAAGAAATAATTTTGTTTTTGAATTGAGATTTTGAACTTCAAAACAGAAATTCATTTTTACAGCAAATAGTTTGCAATAAATATAGCAATAAATGTATTTTTTTTTATTCTTCGGATTTGTACTGAAATTATATGAAATGATATAAAAAATAGCTGAGAATAGGAGTGAATGATTGAATGGCTGTCAAGCCTTAGCACTAAATATAATATAATTTTATGGCCAGAAGTTCAGTGTTATGTCATTTCACTGAATCGGGAATTAAATGTATTTTCTCTTCAAGTCTTGTGACGATTATTGATATCAAACTTTGATAAACAGGGAACTTTTAAAACTCAACTCATATATAAAAAATAGTGATTTCATGACTAAAGAGAAACGTTTGAAAAAATATCATTTAATATAAGTTTTGAACAAAATTTAAAATACAATTCAAATATGAGAAAACTTTTTACTGATATTTTGTGTTTTAAGAGGAAAACAAATAAAAAGTAGATTTATATCCTTTAAAACAATACTCAAAATGCAATACAAATGCTATACAAAAGAATAAATAATATTTGAATATAAAAGTTATTTTTATTTTTTAACATAAAAATGGTTTTTGTGTTTATTTTGTTAAGTATTTTTCAGAAGCAGAGAAATATTGAATACTATTTGCAATACATTTAATGTTTGTTAAGAAAAAAGTGTTGTTTTGTTTAGTTTCACATAATTTAACTCAAGTGAAGAAAATTATTTTTGTGCAAAGATTTGCACATTTTTTAGACTAAATGGTATTTATTTTAATACAAGTGATCCAAAAATTCAAAGCCATATAGTTTTGGACTTTATGTGTAGTGATGTGTGTTTTGATACACAGTTTTAATGCGATTCAGTGCTATTAATTCACTACTTGTTAGTTATGCTGTCTTTTTATATATCATTGGGTGAATCCTCGGAAAGATAGGAAAAATGTTAATTCAAATCATTTGAATATAAAATAGATGTAAAACATAGTCTATAGTATAGACTCTTATCACAGATTTAGTAAATAATTTCAATCTTAGATATGAATACCAATGACTAGTATTTTATTCATAGCTTTTTTAACGATTAATGAAAATATAAATCAAATTAAATCTGAAATCCTTTTTCGGAATCTTCTGTTTGTTTTGTAAAATATTATTAAAATTGGATTCACTTTCAAAATAATATTATTTTTATTTAAACCTATTTTTTTTATTTCCCTTTCAATCTCTGCTATCGATTGACACAAATAATACTGTTTTTAGTTTCATAAGTGATGGAAAGGAAACCCAATATGTGTTCAAAAATAAATGAATTCACCCTTTTATCTGATTTTAATATACTCTAAGACGGGTAGTTTGAAGAGTTATATATCAAACCAGTTATTAGTCATGAATTTCATTAAATATAATTTTAATGTAAATAAAGTCTCAAAGAATTTGATTAAAAAAAATATCAGAAAATATGAAATACTGTAAAGAATTCAATGATATATCGACTGAAATGTTATTTACATTTTGTGTAAAACATACTCAAAACTGCACTTATATTTGAACGGTTAGACAGTCTCTAAAGCCATGTATTTAGCTCTAAATATATTGTAATTTTAAAATGTAATCAACATTTTGTGTGCAATAAGTATTGAGTGACAAAATCTGTGACAAAATTTTGTGACTTAAAAACTGCTTTCATTGCTATCATTAGATCGGATCGACTGAAGCATAAAATTCTTGGCTTTTAGGTGGAGGGCATAGACTCTCACTGCCGTTGATGAAGAGAAAGGGAGGGAATGGGAGGTTAGACAGTGAACAAGAAATGTGATTATCTGACCAGAAATAGCCTGAATGGTAAAGATTTTCACTTTTGTTATGTTATATCAAAATTGATAAAACAAATTGAGTTTCACTTTAACTCTACTCTACAGTAATGTCTAACTATTGTTCAAACCATTCATTTCTATCGATATTTTGCTATTAATTAAGTTAAACAAAACAAAAGCACCAAAACCTTAATGAATGTGTACTTTATTAAAGACCGACTCAAATGTCTGTCCAAAAATGCTTTCACTGACAGTCGTGTCCAGTAATTGTCTTCTTTGCGGTCAGAGTCGATATTAACGAGTCATTGCACTCTAGGGATGGACAGGGGGTTCAATGAATACTAGTGTTGTATAGTATACACATTGATAATAGATGCAGGTGCACTTTAGCAATAAATATTGATTAATTAAACCATTGATACTACTTCACACCCTTTCAGACGCTTTATGCAAATTTAGGCATATTTTCATGCATTTCAAGACTCATTCAATCAATTCATACAAAACTTAATGAATTGAAAAGTAATTTATTAATATATTTATATTATCAGGGAATAGGGTTTAAAAGAATAAGAATTTCATCAGTGTAAATTAATTTAATAAATGTGGGAAATTAAAAATGTTTTTATTATACTTGATGAATTAAATAGACACATATTTTTTTTTTAATAACCCTTAGTTTATATTCATTTCAATTATAATTTAGTGCAAAAAATATTTTCATGAAATCTGAAAACACTTAATACAAAACATACTTTACATAGTTTATATATATTTTTATTGTAATTTAAATATATTTTTTGATTTATTGAAATAGATATTCATATCATTTACTAAACCCCTAAAGAAAACAAAAATGAGAAAACGGGTAAAAATCTACAGAAAATAATAATAAATAAGAAAATATTTATTTAAATATCAAAATATTTTAAACTGATTATAAAATTTATATTTTGTTTTTGTCGTCAGAAATAAAAAAAACTATTTTCGTGTAAAATATTTGTGAAATAGTGAAGCAATTCAAAGGAAAATCAGTGAAAATTTGTAAAGAAATGTGAATTCATGTTATGGTATATCAATTTTGAGACAAAACTTGAATATTCAGCACAAAATTACTCAAATATTTTGGTTTTCATTATTTAAACAATTTTTTATATTTTGTGTTTTAAATGATTGAAATGTAAGTAAACTTTGATTTGTTATTGCAATCAAATCCATGGGCTTTAAAGGCTTAGTATGTGAAACTGTTTTTCATTTATGAAATGTAATAATTTGTCAAAAGTTTATACATTTGTTTATGATTTGCATAAAACAGATGTGTCTATGCATTCAAAATATAGTTTTAAATAGTTTTCAAATGTACTAAAATTTTGTCTCATTTGATGTCTTAAAATAAAATACCGATTATTACTGAAAATATTGAACTGTTTTTACAGACAAAACAAAAACATTATATAAATTTCAATTGATTTTCAAATGAGTGTAAAATTATTTCTGTTTTGAATATTAAAACAAATTTTAAAAATTTGATTTTATTTAAAGTTTTGATGACATAAATAGGTTTTGCTTTGAAGCCAACACTTTATCATTCACACTCTTATAATACGGTTGAATACCAGTGCCATAACAGGGATTGCCAGGCGATCTAAAAATGTTATATTTTTAGTAAATCACAAAAAGCCGGAAATTATCAAAGTTTTGAGTTTCCTGTTGAGTGAAAGTGTTGTGCACTCAATGCCTTTAATTAATAAAACCCTTTCCCCTGAAAGTAGAGTTAATGCCATTCATTTGAATACAATAAAAACAAAACAAAAAAACAACAAAAATTGGTTTAATTTGTGACTTAATTAAAGCTATTTTTTGTTGTTCTCATTGTTTGAATGTCTTGTTTTGATAGTCATTCACATTGAATACAAAAATTTAATAATAAATTAGTTTTTGTTTTATTGAATAAAATGAGAAATGCATTCAAATATCAGATGACTTGAAATGAAAGGATGTTTTCATTTTTAATTAAAAATTCATTCAATTCTCTAATGACTTCAAAGTGTTTTTAAAGTCAATAATAATTTGAATTTTTGTGGATTTTAAATGAATAACAGATAATCTGAAAACTATATGAAAAATAATATGAAATTTTAAGCGAAATATTCAAATGATTTGATAATAATTTGAATCAATTTTTTCATTCGTAAAATTCGGTCAACGCTTTCGATCATTGAATTTCTTTTCATTGCTATAAAAGATATGAAAAATTTTATTATTTTTATATTTTTATTGAATTTTTCTATTTCTATAACAAAAACTCTTTTCATATGAAAGAACCGATAAATTTTTGAAATGACAGCAAAAGACAATGGATTTTGAATAGAAATTAATGAGAAAATCTGTACAAATCGGTCAACTGAGCCATTAGGGAGAGATAGGGGCCTACTATTCAAAGTATTGATTGACCCCTTGTTTGCGAGTTTACTTCAATTATGATATTTTACATAAATAATAGTTTAATCAATACTTTTTTACTGGTATACAAAGGAACAGAACTTTTATCAGTGCTTTCAATGAAATAAATGATAAAATAAAACAACACTTACTTTACATAAGACTATTTCAGACCCTCTTATGGTTTGATTTTTCATATATTTCTCAAACAATTTCTACTTTTTCTCAATTCCTCTGATCTTTGATACCACTTATGGATACAAAGAAAATATTGAATAATATTACTGAAGGACTGAATGATATACTTTCATGTAATTTATGTAAAGCTTAAGAAATAAATACATTTCCACTTATTCTGTAAGAAATATGCACTCAATTTGAATGGAAATACATTTTTAGAGCAAATATTGGATTAAAAATAAGTGAAATTATGTTTGCAATGAAAGTATAGACCAGTCTTTACAATATATTTTATACACATTATGAAAAAAAATTCAATAAAAAATAGTTTATTTTAGTTTAATGTAAAAAACTTCACATAAAATTGAAGCTTAAAATAAGCCCTAAAATAGTTGCACTAAATTGAAAAATTCATGATTTATTGAAGTCATTAATTGACAGAAACTTATTCACGGATTTTACTTCAGTATTAAACACAGTGTTTGAGTAAACGACTAATCGATTCATCGATCCTTTGATTTGTTTCAAACTTTTTAATTTAAAACACAACTAATTCTTGAATTATATTCCCATTAATGAAGAGACTTAACAAAAGAAGTCTTGTTTTAAATACAATATAAAAAACGGATTGAAAATAATTTTTTGTCTTTTTATTGCATTTATTTATTCATTCAGTCTTTCATTCATTCATTTATTTTATGATTTATTCATTTTTATCAGTCTTTGAATTACATATACTTTTGTGAAAACATTTATAGATTTGAATGAATATAACTGTTATTTGGAAACAAATGTAAAACTCGTTTCTTAAATGTCAAAAATATATGACAGAAATCTTGATTCAAAAATATAAGTATTAATCAAAACAACACTTATATATCATTTGCTATTATTATTGTTGCGATGACTGGACTTTTCATGCATTTTGTAAAACATTATCTAATATTTCAATGATTTTAAAGTCATTTATGACTTGCTATCACAAAAATAGCTCTTATTTTAGACTCATTTTTCATTCAAAACTATCTTTTATTTAAAATTCAATTTCAGTCTTTGATGTGTTTATCAAACTCTCTCTGAATTTGTTTTAAATTATTAAACTTAAAGGGGGTTTAGATCACAATTCACTGCATATGTGTGCAGAAAATGATGTGAAGAGGGAATGACCTCATAGTTGGGGAACAAACACAAGAATAATTCAAAGACATTATCATTGCTTTTATCTCTTAGAAAATACTCGCTCTTTGTTTGACTGAATCACAAATGAGTTGATAGTCAAGTGCTTAATCCGATACTCAATTCTGGCTGTAATTATGGGATAAATATTTTGTTTCAATCATATATTTCAAGAAATAAACAAATGTTAGTATAGTTTGATATAATAGTCTACTAATTTTGGTAGAGTCAGGGGTGTAAACAGGGGGTAAACAATATATTATTCTTGGAAACAGTTATAATTTAGACTTCATTTAAAGCAAAACAATTCTTCACATTAACTAAAAATACATTATATTTGAGCGGAAATGCAATAAAACTTTTATTCAGATTAGAGTTTATGACAAAAAAGTAAAATTAATTTAAAAATAAATTTACATTTCTTTTGAAGTTTTATTATGTCTTGGATTTGATAGTAATCTTCAGTTCTTTGCGTTAATTTTATTGACATTTTTTCGCAATTATTTAAAACATTAAATTTTTATTACTACACATTAAATACAATGGATAACCCAGGGAGTTTAACTTTGCTAAATAATCATCCAGCACCTAATGTGACAACCTTTCTCAATAAGTGAATTAAACCCTTGATCTTTGAGTCAAATATATAGACATAGAGTTATGAACAATATTTTATATGACTTCCCCTCTGAATGGGTTCACAGGTATATAAAAAATAAGTCCAAATGAAATCAGTTTCTGTGTTAGTGTTGAGGGAATCAAAAGGAGAGAAGAAATAGAGAGTAAAACACATTCTTAATGATTGATTACTTTATATGAAATATAAATGTATGGTTGGAAGGGATTGTAGGTTTTGCAGGGATAGTTAGGTTTTATAGGGTTTTTCTATGGTTTCACTCATTTCGCTTAACTTTTTTCCCATTTCTAATACTAGTGAAGAAAATAAGTAGAAAATTAAGTCAATTATTATTATATTTAGTTTTTAGCTGTCTTTCCACTACTTTAACATCAAATGAGGGAATAGTGTGTAAAAAAAGTTATGCCTTATATATACAGTATATAATGTAAACTTAATTACAGAAATATATTTTGAGACCGTTTTACACCTTATTTGTAATTTAAAGGCAAATAATTCATTTCATTCATGCAATGAATGAGAAGTTTTTCATAATCTCTAAGGAATTGTTTCTTTTGTTTTTTAATTTCATTTGTTATTAATATTTATGATTATATTTGAGTGCTTTTATATGCTTTACTTAGGATTACTTAATTCAGAGGAGATTCAGGGGCTTCTCGTTGATTACACCGTCAGTATTGTGACCAAGTACTCTCTGAGCCCCTAAATGTTGAATTAAGTAATAAACCCCTTAAACCTATTCCTTAATAGTTGGAAATGTTTTGTTGAGTTTTATATCAAATATTTTATACATTGCTAAAAATATTTCACAAGAATTGCCCCTAAATTCCGACTTAACTCGTATTTAATATCATTAATGTTTAAAAATATTTTCCCAAAGACTCGGATATATTATAAAACACTTAAAAGTGACCCAGTTCATCCCTTAGTCATTCCTAACGATTGAATGCCAATAAATTGTTTGATAAAAAATATAATTTCTAAAAACCATTAGATTTCTTAAAGATCTTAAAAGTTTTGCTTTTGCTTTGAATTTATTTGCTTTTAAGTGCGAGTAAGAAAAAGTTTTATATTATTTGTTATAAATTTTTAGTTTTAAAGTAAAAAGAGATTTATTTTCAATTTATTTGCTTTAAAACTATACAAAACTTTTGCAGTGCTTTGAATATAAAGTTTTTATTTATCTTTCGTTTCATTAATAGGTTTTCTTTAGATCACAAAAAAGTTATTGAATTCAATGCTTGTAAAAAAAACTTTGAAATTTCTTGCATTGAATCCCAATTTGACACAAAGAAAGTGATGAATAATTTCCAATTGAATTGAATATAAATTTTGACTTTTGGCTACAATTAGTGTAAATCTTTTTTTTTTGTATTTTCTGCCCCTTACAGGGGTTTACATGTGAATACTATTAACGTTACACATTTTCATAGCTTTTTCATTCATTCAAATGATATTTAATTATAGTTTGTTTACAATTGATCGCATAATTTGATAAATAAATCAAAATCTAATTAACAAATGCCAGCTCTTGTATGATATGAAACAAAAAGCATATAATAATTATTAGTAATTTTCCCCTGTTTCCCCCTTATATTACTCTTTCTTAAATCTCATTTTTGCTCTGCATTTGAAGCCAATTCTTATCCTCAAACCAAACATTAGTTGAGATTAAATCATAAATTAAGGGAATAATTAGGAAAATATCTAAACTGTTATCTATTTTAACCAAATGTTTGTAATTAACGATAAAATGAGAGAATATTTAGTAAAACTTAAAGAAAACTAAAGTTAAGAAGAGTTTCACAAAATTAGATAAAAATCATTGAATTAAAAGATTTATTTGAAAAATAGTGAATGTCTTTCAATGCTTTTAATTTCCTCTTACATTGAGTTTTAATTGAAAACAATTATAACTTTTATCCAATTATTGTATTCCCAAAGACCTTCTGCACCCCCACTGGTGTTACAGTGACTGGCGATCCCTATAACATGAAATCAAGACTCTCTTCACTCAATTTGTTTTGGCTCTCAATCTAAAGATAAATCTCATTCAAAATGTTAGTGAGTTTTCCCTAATTGTATTCAGTATTGCATTTCATTACAAAAAAAACTCATAGAAAGAGTCATTAATTCATTGATCCATACATTGAGTGAAATGTATATCAAATTTAGTTAACATTTAGTTATTCACAAAAACTATTTAATCAATTGTTGATTCATTATAAATAAAAGGGTGGATAATAATGAGTGGACACAAATAACTTTACTCCTTATTAATGTGAATAGGTTTTTACAATTTTAAGAGTTATTTGTATTTTAAATTAAAATCATTACAAAACTTGATGTTTGCAAAAGTCATATAATTTTAATGCAATCATAAATTTGATTGGTTATGGGATTTGATTAAAATATCAAATTACTCCTCACTCTGGCTGTATATCAGTCGTGTTATATAAATAAGTCGTTGATATATACTCATTGTCTGCTTCGGTGGCCAATCAAGAGTGCCATCAAAAAGAGAAACTCTTCATAAGACGACTGAGTCTTAGATGTGTTATTGACTTTTTAGCCAAAAATAACTCAATAAATGTATTGAATAAATAGATTAGTCGTAAATATTCAAAGATATTATGGCATTGATTATTAAGGGGTATTCACAGATGAATATTCAATGATATTGTGGACGATATCCTCTTTCATGACAGGAGTTAGACATTGAATGAAAGGAAAAGAGAAATATATAATCAAAAACTAAAATATTATAACAAATATCTGAAAGATATCACAGAATATCGCGAAAAGAATTTGAGTTTCTATTCTTAATAACATTTCATTCAATGATTTATTTATAAGTATTTTTTGAATCAAACACTTTTTAAACTTAAAAAATATCTGAATATAACTTAGTTTTTGAAATAAAATTCATTTTGATTTTCAATTTATATTTTAAGCCTGAAATGAGAGAAATATATTCCATTGAATAAAAAATTCAATGTATTTACCCCTTGAGGTACGGCCAGGGGGCAAATGAATAATAGTCTGATTCAAACCTATGAGGATTGAAACAAATTTATATACTATTCATTCACTCGTTTTTCAAAGAAATTAATAAATATATTTTTGTGTCATTTTTCTCTCAGATATTAAATATTTGAATAAAAAGTAAAATTATATAAAAATATCTTTTAAGTAAGAAATTGAGTAAAACTTATATAAATAACTCATTTTGTGCTTTGATTTGCTTTTTCTTGAATTCAATTTCAACTGAAAGTTAGTATAAAATTAAATTATAAAATGAAATATTGAGACAAATTTCACATTTTTTATATAACAGTCTTATTATGTATACAAATATAGTATTCAATGATTTTGTAAGGGATTTAAAGCAGACAAATGTGTAGTACTTTTTAGTGTGGGTGCTATCTATGCCTTTGATGATGAAGATGGCTCTGAATGAAGAGCACTGGATGATAGAAGAGTGATAACCAATGTTATATTAGAAATGACCAGATTAATTTTCTGAACAGATCTAAGCAATCAACTGAAAAAAATTCTGACATGTTTTCAAAGTTTCAATTTTTTACTTAAAAAGAATTTTCATTTCACTTAAGAATCGATATTTTCTCTCAAAACACGACTTTTGCCTTAAGAGAGGGAAGGGAGGGAAGAGAGGGAGGAATCAGTGAATCAAAATATTGTTTAATAATTTGTGATTTTATAACTTTTTATCACATGTTGTAGTGATCATTGATCAAGGTTGTTTTCAAATATGAACAAAAATTTTAAAATATTGACTTTCTATTTTGCAGTAATAATAACCCAGGTTACTAAACTGAATCTAATGTGTGTCAGATTATTTTAAGGCATTTGATTAAAATTCAAAATCGCATCTAAAAGTCTAATATATTGTCTGAAATATTTGAGATAAGAAGAGATGAAAATTTGATCAATAATTGTGATAATAAGCCAAACGTTATATATATTTAAATAATAATATTTTATTTTTCATTAATCTCTATTCAATTTCATCCATCAGTTGTCGATAATGTGCACAAAAAAGTGATAATTTTTTTTGAAAAATGAATTTTGCATTCAATTTAAGGATTAGTTTTCAATCCTTCAAAAAACTTAAGTAACGATTATTTTATGCAAAAAATGTTTAAAAAACAGAAAATATTGAAAAAATATAACAAAATATCGATCTTTTAGTTCAACATTAGGTTTGTTCAGTCGATAACGTTATGAATCCTTTCAAATATATATTCAATTGATTTTCAAACTCAAATCCATTTCCCCCTTATTTTGACTAAAAATAAATTTAAACCTTTACTACTTTAAACTCTTGTGCAGAGAAGGGGCAGTAATAAAAATATTTTGATCTAAATTTTCTTTACATAATATTTGTTGAGAAAAATACATATTTATATCTCGTATTCATATAAAGTTTTGCATCACTTTTCTACCCTTTTATTAGCTCACTGTGTGTTACTCGGGTGCTCTCACTGGTGTATCATTACTAGAGAGCACAGACTATTGTCAATATAAAATAAAACTCTTCTGAATATTTGGTTTAATTTTAGATATTTTATACACTTTTCGTCACTTTTATGGTGAAAAACAAATGCAAAATATTTTTGCTTTTTCTCACAATTTTTGTGAATAACTGATAGAAAGTTGTGTTGTTTTGTCGTCTCATAAATAATTCAATTCATTTAAATGTCAGATATTTTTCTCAATTATTTATATTTTAATAAAAATTATTTTTCTTTTAATAAAAATTATTTTTCTTTAAAAGTTTTCGAAAATTTTAATTTCATTTCAAATATAAATCACTTGATATTCAAAGCGAGAATATTTTTGTCTAATGTCTTAAAAATTTGTTTTAAAATTTCACTGAAAATACTATTCATTTACAAAAAATGATGTTATTTTAGATGTGCTTTGAAAATAACTTTATGCCTACAAGTGCTTAGTTGTTTGAATACATTAATACAGGTTTTACCCCTAAAAACAATCAAAAACTGAAATACACTTTTTGGTAACAAAAATACAAACCCAACTCACTTTTGCTTCTAATACTTTGAAGGACCAAGAATTGAAATCCCTGTTCATATTTTATATATTATTTTCTCAAATAACAAAAGATAAGGTGAACGAAGGAAACCGATGGGGAATTAGGACTAAAAGGGAAAACCACAGCAGAAATGCTAAAAAAGTATTATATTTTCGGTTATTATTATGAAAACATAAATCGATATAAAGTAATGTTATTCTGAATATATTTCTGAATATTTTTTATAAAAATATTCTTTTGGTATTTGTTTTTGTCTTTTTCTTATGTAATATCTCTTCAAAGAGAGAAATAATAATAATAAAAATGAAAAAATATTTTTTCGATCATAAAATACATTTGAATTTAATAAACGCTTTTTTGGTATTTCATGGACAACACAGACAACAAAATATTTTTTATTAAACTTCTCTCACTTTTATTGCATTTCATCGTTATATCTGTCTTTAAATCAATAGATGAAATGTCATTTTTGTTTTTGAAAATTATTCAGTACTTGACTTACTGTTAGACAGTTTTCTTTAAAAAACTTGTGAATACTTACCAAACACTTGAAAGCATTTACAGCTTTCATGGAATTTTTCAAACGTTTATAGTCTGAAAGTATTTTTGATATTTCAGTGAAATATTAGTTAATTTTTATTAATATCTTAAATAACTTTACACTAAAATGAATGAAAAATATTTCATAATTTTTATGTTTTATTTTGAAGTGTTTTTATATTAAACTTTTTTATGGCTTAAATATTAATTACATTTAAGACATCGATTGGGAATTAAATGTTAAAAAACGATTAAAATTTTCAATTTCTTATCAAACTATTCAGGGTTTAAGCCTTTGAGACGATGAAAGCGTTTAAAAGGGTTTTGTTTTGTTCGCTTGAATTATATTTAAAGAAAAATAAAAAATATTTTTTTCTGCAATTTTTTTGTTGAAAAATAACTTCACTTTTATAATAAATGTCTTTATGTTTGACTCAAATAAAACACAAACTTTTTCATAATAGAGATAAAAAAGAGACAAAAAATAAAATTAAACCTTTTTTTCATCAAATCCTTTCACTATTGGTATAAAAGTTTTCATTTTTTAAATTCAAAAGATTTCTAATCTATTAAAAACTGTTTTCACTTTTATTTTTCATGTCTTTTCATCTCATTTTCAAATATTTTTACACAAATATATAGATGAGTTCAAAGCTTAGATAAATTTTGTTTGAGATTTATCGGTAATTCTGCAAAACAGGGGTTTTTATTAAATATATATTTCAAACTAATAGTTGTTATAATAAAACATAAATTTTATCCATATTTTCAACTAATTCCTCACAAATACCAACAATTTATTGTCACATCAAGTGATTTAATATCTCTTAACTCTACTAACATTGGGTTCAATGAAAAAACAATTGACTGAATACACAGTGAGAGAGAAAAGAAGCAAAAAAATGATTCATTTTTTTAGTCTTCAAATAACAATAACTTTATTATCTTTCAAACAATAGTTATGTAACGAATAGAGGACTAAATATATATCAAAAATATGAGTAAAAGTTGTTATCCATTAGTAAAATGTTGTGAAAAATGAAATGAAACGAAACAATCAATAACTTCGTTAGAGATTTGTATACCAAAGGAGGGATTAACTAAAAAATACATTTGTATTATATTTAAGTCCTGTTTAAATGATATTTCAATTAATACTGATTAAATGTTTTGCAATTTATTTCATTCAATTTTGTTTAACTTGATATCTATTTGTTAACTGAATTAAAACATTGAAATTAATTAATTATATGTTTTTATATTGCAATCAATTTTCATATAAACTTTGCCTGATGTCAGGGGCTATGGGTTTTCGGGCATTAATTTGTTGCAGAGTTTCCTATAATTAATTAATGACTTGTATTTGACTTTTACTGATATTTTTGTCTCATTTCTATTGTCTTCTCATATAATTAGTGACCAAATATATCAGAGTCGGAGTCGACGACAGGAACGAAACGCTCCCTTATTTCGATGAGGAAGACAACACCAGTGATGGAGATGTTAGCACTGGTAGTAATACTGACATCAACTTAGCCCTCACTACCACTTTGTCCTCCAAACACATTGAATGTAAGTTTTAAAGAATCGATTAAATCCATTATTCATATAGAGTATGAGCAAGGTTGCCATGTCTAAGGGGTATTTAAGTAATTAGTGGCCCAAATCTAGGGGTGATTTTGAGGTTAAACCTATGCTTTTGCTGATATGCTTAGGGCTATCGCATTAAATGTTCCCAAAGGGTGTTTCCCGATGTCCTCACCCACTGGTCATCACTGTTTTTATTGAAACTATTAATTATATATTATAACCCTTTATATAGACATTTATAATGTTATCATCAATATAAAGCACAGGCAGTCAATCAAAACGGATAAACAGCACTCTATTTGAGATATTAAACAATAATTTGCTTTAATTTAATGTAATATTTTGTAATAATATATCAGTTCTTAATGTTTTTGAAGTCATAAATGATTTTAATGTTTAGTAAAACAAATAAAAAATATAATAAAAAGAGAAATAGTTTTGGATTTTAAGTGAAAATAATAATCACATGAAAAGGGATTTTATAGCTCCGAGTCATCTAATCTGATGTCATATCAGATCTTATGTATTGTTAGAAACAGTAAAAACAATTAGAATCAGCAAAATATTTTTGATCCCTTCCTTATACCCAATATATTGCCAATAATGACCAAGAGTTAGGGGGTTAAAGAAATATACCCTTATATTGGTTTCAATTAAGGCTTAATATTCTTTAAATTAAAACTTTTGCAAATCTTTAAACCATTTTCTAATATTTACTATAATATTGATCAGGGTATTGTTAGAAGCTAGTGTATTCTCAATTGCTCATATCCCTGGTCACTCACTTCAACTCTCTTAATGTTAAAGTTGTTTGAAATTCAGTTCATAAAAAATAGTCAAAACTTTTTAAGTTATGTTTTATTCTGGAGTTGTTTTGTCAGAAGATATCAAATGAGAGTTTTTGTGGAGAAAATCGGTGCAAATCTATCCGTCGTTTCCATCGATTTAGTTATCAGAGAGTGAAGTCTCAATCCTATAATTTTGTCGTCTATTCCCCTATTTCTTTGGTGTCTATAGACATTCAATTCAAGAGTTTCTGATGAGTTTGAAGTTTATTTATCTCTTGAAAAGTGAGAACAAACGAGTAGTTATACTAAACTGAAGGCAAAAAAACCTAAAATAAAATAAAAATTTTCAGTTCATTGGACACCAAATGAGACGTTAGTATGACTTTTGATCTCATTTACTGTACACTAGAATTTTTGTCGACTCAAAAACGTGACTATTTTTCAAAGAAAAACGTATAAAAAATTTCTGTCGATATTTTTGAGCTTAAAATTAAGTTATATTTTCTGAAGATATCTTCAAAAACCTTATTCTTCTGAGTCTTCTTTAACTTCTCTTTTAAAACTCAAATTCAAACTCTTTTCATAATTGCTGTCAATTCAGTGGCACTGAAGGGAAAACGTCTAAAATGTTATTTCAAAATTCACACTCATTTCATGCCATCGTCACTGATATAGAGTTTCTTTGATTGCACCCTTTCCTCTCAATCTGAGTGTCAAAGGCAGAGATGTTTTAAACAAACTAATCAAATGTTTTGCTATTTTGATTTATTTTGAACAAATATTTGATACAAATTTAAACCAATACTCAATACACGAAAGAAATAATTTTGAGTTTCACTGAAAAACTTCAATGAATTTTGAGTTCAAAAGCGAAAACATATTACAAATTATTTGGCGACAAATAATAGCAGAAAATAAATGGTTTTTATGCTTTGATTTTTATTATATAACAAATGATTAATGAATTGTTTTTTATATTTGATTTAATATAATATCATTAATAATGAAACTAAAGTACAAATCATTGAAATAATAATTTTCAGGTCTTTTGTATTAAACTTTGAAAATTAGTTTTTTTAAGACAATTTTTATTACATTTTACTCTCATTTCAGATTATATTCAGAAACAATTGAATGGTTTCTTAATCTCAATAAAAATAAAATAAATTTATTCTGAATTTGAAAAACAGCCAAAAATTCATTATTTTAGGAACAATATCCATATACCTCACAGCCATATATCATACCAGTGCTCATTAAACCCAAACCAGCAATAATTTGGAAAATAATTTCTTAACAAATAATATTTTATTATATTTTAAATAAATGTTTGAAAAATATTGAAACAATTTTAAAAGACAATTACATTTTGTTTATAAAAACTGTTGAAACTTTTATTATTTTATTTAGATTTTATTTTTAAATTTTATGCCCCTTTTTAGTGAAAACATATTGAAAACTATATAAAGGTCTGTTAAGGGTTTGAAACAATCGAGATATTTATTATCATATGATTATTGATATGATTTGAAAACACAAATCGTGTAAAGAAATGTCTGAAAACTTAAAAAGAAGTGAAATATGATAGGTGCTATTTCTTATCTCTGATTTTCTGGAAAACCCAATAATATATCTAACATTACATTTGGCGCTGACTTCCAATGGATTTAAATTATATATGGTTTGCAATAAATTATTTGTTTTGATGTGAAAACTATGTCTGATGTCTGAGATAAAGACGAGTTAAGGCCAAAGCAATCAATAATATCCCAAAACATATATAATATTAAACATATTATAAATATTTTTAGTTATTCATCAAAACATTTTATATCATATGATATATAACTACAGCACAAGATATACAGATATATTCTTATATAACATAATGTGTTGTCCAGATTTGGCCCCAAATCCCAGACCTAGTCTATCATTTTTTCTGATTAAAGTGTCATTACATTCGTTATATAAACTTATTTCTCAACAAATAATATCAATTATTTCCCAAATGCTATGAAATCATACATTCAGTCATACATTCATTAATGAGTTCTCTCTCTCTCTCTCTCTCTCTCTCTC